>CATIWQ010366541.1:0-23922 GCA_949673415.1 Euphorbia schlechtendalii
GAATCCTTGTTTCGATCACTAGATTTCTCTATATTCTCGAGCGATTGTTGTATAAGTGTACTTGCAAATCACTTATCAATAAAAGTTTTCGTTCTTCAATATTCGTTTTTTCGATATTTGCAAAGAATAGCATCATAACGGAGGTTCTATACGGGCCGAGACAGAATTCAAAGCAAACGCAGGAATTGTGAGAATTGACGACTCCCATTAAAGAGTGGATACGGTATGATCAACTTTAGCTTTCACTTGCATACCTCACAACTTTGCTTTGCTTTCTACTTATACTTTCTATTTCAAAGTTTATGATATGTCTATGTGTCGTAATGTGTATTTCGTGCTAAGTCTTTTATGTTAATCAAGTTATATGCGTTGGCGTTAATTTTAAGAGTAGTTTCAGGGTTAACAATATCATGTATAATCACTGGATCTGTGATATAACGCTGTTTAGTGAGCCAACATTTTTGGAATGGTAACTTGCTAAATGTGGCTATGTGGGAGCCACTCGTACTATGCATAGTATTGACGTTGTCCAGGTTTATATAATAGCCTTATCTTGTTTGCGCTAGGATTAGAAAAGTTATTTCATGTGTTGCTCTGCGGCGAATCATTGAACATCTGAGTGTGTTGAACTGGGTTTGTTAGATTAATTTAGTGCATCGTAACATCTTTTTTGAACTTGCATGTTTTCCCTGCCACACTTGTTCGTAGTGAAAATCTATGTATTTAGAGTCTCTCATCTATCACATCTATATTTACTCAACTTTTCATTCTAACCCTCCTATCCAAAAATATCAATACATATTATTTTCTTTATCTATTTTCCCTATTTGATCTTTAGAGCTAGTCCTTCCCTGTGGGATCGATATCTTTTAAAACTACATCACAACTGTATACTTGCAGTTATCATCATTTTTCTATTTGATAAGAGGTATTGACAACACCTTTATTTTTTTCGTGAACAAGTTTTTGGCACCATTGATATATAGCCAAACTCTTTGCGTAAAAATTATTAAACTTATCAGTAGAAAAGTGGGAAACACCTACCCAAAAAAATATCAATACACATTATTTTCTTTATCCTTTTTCCCTATTTGATCTGTAAAGCTAGTCCTTACCTGTGGGATTGATATCTTTTAAAACTACGTCGCAACTTTATACTTGCAATTATCATCATTTTTCTATTTTGATAAGGGGTATTGACAACACCTATATTTTACATGAACAAGTTTTTGGCACCATTGATATATAGCCGAATCTTGTAAATAAATTATTAAACTTATTAGTAGAAAAGTGGAAAACACATATAGTTAGCCAAAAAGGAATCGAAATGTATCCTGATAAAAGCAAAGCCATTAGAGATATGCCCACACCAAAAACTAAGATAGAAGTTCGATCTTTCCTAGGGTCTCTATAGTATGTAAGCAAATTCACCACCTGACTCACTACCATTTGTGAACCAATCTTCAAACTTCTACGAAAGGACCAAACAGTGGTTTGGAATGACCAATGTCAGGTGGCGTTTGACAAAATCAAACAATACTTGTTAAGCCCACCAGTCCTCCACCCACCAGAACCTGGAAAGCCCCTAATCCTATACCTAGCCATTGGGGAATCATCGGTTGGAGCTATGCTTGTGCAAGAGCATGAAGATAAAAGTGAACATGCAGTCTATTACTTGAGTAAGAAATTACTAGAGTATGAGTCACGCTACACCCTGGTGGAGAAAATCTGCACGACGATGGTTTGGTTGATAAAGAAGTTACGCTATTATTTCCAATCTTATCAAATAAAAGCCATTGCGAAGATAGACCCGATGAAGTATTTGTGCTAGTCACCAACACTAGCTGGAAAACTCTCAAGATGGTTATTGCTATTATCTGAATTCGACATTGAACATGTGACCAAAAAAGTCATTAAGGGATGAGTAGCCATTGAATTTTTTGCCAATCAACCATTGGACTCTGATTACGTTTAAAATCTAGAATTCCCGAATGAGAAACTACCATTGGTAGAGGATGCAGGCACATAATGGAGAATGTTTTTCGATGGTGCTATGAACATAAACGGTGCCGACCTAGGTGTTGTGTTGATAACATCACAAAACGAAGTCATACCTCTATCCAAATGATTGGGGTTCCTAGTAACAAACAACGGTGCAGAATACGAAGCATTCCTGTTTGGGTTTGAGGTACTTCGAAAGGCACGAGCAAAAGAGTTATCGGTAGTTAGGGACTCAGCTCATGTTATAAAACAAGTTACTAGTGATTAGGAAATAAGAGAGGAATCACTTCACCCTTATGTGTAAGTAGTGTGGAAGGTCTCACAAAAATTTTCCAAATGCATTTTCAAACACGTACCGAGGGATGAAAACTAATGGCGGATGCACTTGCTATGTTGGCATCAATGTGGGAAGGCCCAAAGACTCAATCAATTAAACCTGTCATACTATAAATGGCTAAAGAACTCTTCTACTGTCATCCAGTGGAAATAGAGGATCAGTAAGCTACTGGGAATTGGTTCTTCGATATCGTCAAATTTTTTGCAAATCGGGGAATACCCAAAGGGTGCAACAGACACTGAAAGAACTTCATTATGGTGATTAGCGATCCAATTATGAATAGTAGAAGGGGACCTATTCAAACGAACACCAAAAGGAATGTTATTGAGATGTCTTACAGAATAGGAGGCACTGTTGATCATGAGGTGAATACACGTAGGAAATTGTCGGCCACACATGAATGGGATGGTACTAGCCAAGAAAATACAACGACAAGGGTATTACTGGACAACAATGGTCACAGATTGCATATCGGAAGTTTGAAAATGCAACTAGTGCCAGATTTAAGGAGAAATCAATCACCTACCCCCATCCAAGCTCCATAGCTTATCCACTCCTTAGCCATTCTCAGTGTGGGGATCGACATCATTAGCGAGATTCGGCCAAGCTCGATTGATGGACATCGCTTCGTTATAGTAGCAGTCGACTACTTTTCAAAAGGAGTGGAAGATGAATCTTACACCAACATCACCGCTAAGAAGATGGCTAAATTCATAGTAAATCATATATTAACCCGATATGGTATCCCACATCACATCGTGTCGGATAATGGGGTCTAATTCCAAGGAGCTACATCAGACCTAATGAAGAAATATGGGATCGAACACCATCGATCATCACCATACAGGCTACAAGCTAATGGGGTAGTAGAGGCAGCCAAAAAATTGATTAAGAAAATCTTGAGCAAGATGGTTGTTACCTACAGGGATCGGGATGAAAAGTTGCCATTCGCAGTATGGGAAAATAGAATAAGTGTCAAAACTCCCACCAATCAAACCCCTTTCTCATTAGTATATGGAATGGGAGTAGTTTTACCTGTTGAAATTGAAGTGAAATTGCTTCGAGTGGCATTAGAGGTAAGACTAGAGGAGTCAGATTGGGCAGGGGCTAGATATGAATAGTTAATCATGATAGATAAACAACGTCTAAAGGCATTGGATCATTTATAGATATACCAACAACACATGGCTAGGGCATACAATAATCGAGTTAAGTTCAAAAGCCAACCATTAAAGGTCGGAGATTTAGTTCTGAAACAACTGAGACCCTCGAATGTGGACATATGAGGAAAGTTTCGCCCAAATTGGGAAGGTCCTTATGTCGTAAAGAAAATCTTCAGCAAAGGAGCCGCCAAGATCATGGACATAGATGGAAACGAGTTCGTCAATCCGATCAATCAAGATAAACTCAGGTGCTACCACGTGTGAAAATTAAAGAAGTAAATCTACAAATGTAGTACACCAAAAAAGAAAAGGAGGAACTAGTTCGCCAGATGGCAATTGGCTACCTGGGCAACAATTAGGACCATTCTTGTACAAGAGCCAGAAATGTCTGTTGAGTTGAAAACCTATGAAGGGAAGCTCAGGCAAAAATTAGGGCACGGTGAGGAATAGAGAGACTTAAATCATTGGAAAACTTGTACCCTTTTTTAAAGACGTTTAAGGAAATGTGTTATGTTTTCAAAAGATGTATGTTTATGATGTGTGAATGTGTGCATACAGAATATCACAAGTAAACAAAATAAACTTCGATAAAATTTCATAATGCCAAAAAAATTCAAAAAACAAACCAAGGGCAAGGATTAGAAAATGAGTGTAAAAAAGAAATAAATCTAAGGGTGCCAATCACTCCACCGTGCACGCTTCCTTGAAGTGTGAGGAAGGGGTACAAACCAGCTTCGTCCCTTTCCCACTCACAGGATACCCTAAAGTGCTTATCAGCATCTGGAAGACTCTTGATCTAGCCAAGCCATCTGCGATAGAACTCATCAGTTTTGGTGGTCTCCGGGGTAGTATAATCCAGCATAACAACTCGAGCGCGGGCCCAAATCCTTTGTATAGCATCAGGTGTGTCAGGACCAAAGTCATGAAAATGGGCTGAGCATAGGAGCCGAGGGACCCATTATTGACGCCCATATTGCCTATACAAGGGAGAAGGAGAATAAGAGGTGACACCAAACAACCCCATCAGTAATACGCCATAATCATGGATGTCCGTAACCACGAATGGAATCTTCGACCAAGGACTGAGCCCGGGAATCTTAGAAGCTTGATAGGAGCCTAGAATCTTGACCCAAGCCCCTTCACTTAGTAAGTGATGATCCTTCTTGGCGAAGCCTCGAGGGCCATAATGCGAGGGGAGGTATCGAGTCTTCCCTAAGCGAGGATCAAACATCAAGCGAAGCTTCTCCAATAGCCATACCTTCATCAATTTGTTTGTTTAAACAAGTAATATAAATCACAAAGAAAAATGGGTAGAAAGGAAAACTACCTCAAGTAAGGCAAAGTGGTCTCCCACTAAGTCCGGGTTTCTTGAAGCAGCATCTAAGTGAACCAGGATCTCAGCTAAAGCCAAAGTTGTAGGAGAAAGGCCTGTAGAGACTGGCTCAATGATCGAGAGCAAATAGAAAGGGGCGACTACTCCGACCCCACAAAAAAACTCCGCCAAGAGGAGTATAGCCACCATCGAGGACTACGCAAGATGAGTACTAGGTGTAGTCTGGCACCAGCTAAGCATGTCATCAACTTGAAAATCACCAACGTTAGGGGGAGTTGATAAAAAGTGCCTACTAGACTCTAAGTTCCACAAGCCTTTCAACTTGTCATCACCCCCAAACTAGAAAGAAGGAAAGGCAAAAGAAAGCCTCACGGGGGATGCTGGAGTAGAGTCCTTCGGAAAGGGAAGGCCCAAGATAGCATGGTACTCCTCGACTAAGGGGAAAAGTTCGAAGTCGGAAAAATAGAATACATGAGTGTGAGGGTCCCAAAACTTTAAGGTAGCACAAATGAAGGCCATATTCACAAGTTTGGAGGTGAGGTATTGAAGACCCCGTTGCCCAAGGCTCTCAAGCCTCCTCCAATCGGATCCTCAAACAGTGCGGAGAAAGGCCCTAAGACACTCGTTATGAGCCGACATCGAAAAGAAATGAGCTAAAGGAAATCCATCAAGACTGATATCACCTACGCACATTAACCACATACATTAGCATTAACATTCATGCATATACAAGACATTCACAAACAAGTAAGCATATTCATAAAATAAAACAATACAAGTGAAGACCCGGTGCGCAACGGCCAAAGTCCTCTTTCCTTCCATAAAATTCGAATTTTTTTAAAATTCTACAAAACAAAGTTATCTGAAAGATCGTATTCAAAAAAAGAAGAAAATAAAGCTAAATGCTAAATGACATCTCCTAAGCATGCTCCGTCTACATGCCATCTCCACCCACTGGATCTTAGGGGATCATGGTGGATATCTCAAAATCCTTGGGGCATAGGCTCTCGGAAGCACCATTCGCTAAACTAGATATAGGGGGAGGCTAAGGAGCATGAAGAAAACCAGTGTCCCAATCTGGATTAAGGAGCGGCCTACCATCTGGATCATCGAGCAAGGAATCAATGTCAAATGTAAGAGACTGGGTAAAACCCAAGGTGGTGGCCCGCGCATCTGCTCTAGCCCGCTCTGTTGCGGCATTCTGCCGTAATAAATCCTGTACTGGGCCTCTAAACTCTGGTGGTGAGTTTCCAAACTCTGATGGCTAGCCTCCAAACTCTGATGACGAGCCTCCAAACCCTAATAGCGATCACCCAACTCCTAATGGCTAGCCTCTAGGCCATGGTAACAAGTATCCAAAACCTGGTGGCTGATATCCAAGGCCTGGAAACGACCATCGAGCTCTCGGTAGTGCCTCTTGAACTCATCGCCCCTCACCGCCATCTCTTGAAGTCATAGAAACATACCACAAAAATCATATCCATGTACATAAAAACATGACATTTCATGCATAGCATATGACAGATTGAGAAAAGTGACATCCCCGAGTGATCCCTTTTTGCAAAAACATCATATCCCTTAATGCAAGGGAATATTTGGCCACTTTGTCCATCTCCTCAATTGCAACTTCCAAAAAAAAAGAGAATAAACAAGTGTCAGAACACCCCCAAAACTGCTACATTACGGTTGAGGGCAAGGCATTCAGTCAAAGGCTCACATGAGTGGTGTTAGAAGGGTCATAGGTTAACGTGTGGTAGCTCGAAGGGAGAGACACCTATGATGGGGTCCCCATGAAATCTATCAGGTAGAAAGTGGGGTCAAGCAGAATCGTGAACCTCCCCTCTATAACACCAGAGGAAGACGTGCTCACTCCCTCGGCCGAAGCATTCAAGTCACAAACACGAAACCTCTTTTGGGCGAACTCTTACAAGGATAGACAAACGGTCAGAAATAGGGTCAATATAAAGAAAATGACTAACATGTTTCATACCTGACAATCCACGTCGGGGCCACTAGCACCCGCACTAGAACCATCCACTCCCTGGCTCGTAGCTCGTGCAGGAGGTCGCACCACCTCGAACTGAGTCTATGGATGAAGCGGGAGTAGCCTCTCCCAAATAAACACTTCCTAGTCATCACATTGGCCGGAGAGCCACACACCATGCTCCTCAAAGAACTCCTACCACACCTCAAGGTCGGTGATCACTAGGTGCACCCAGAATAGCCCGGTGGGAGGTGTAGGAGGGAAGCGTCTATTAGATACTGGCTTAGTCTACCAGTATTAGATACGCTTTCCTAGGTACAACTCACGGGTCTTGGGTCCCTCCAAGATGAAGCGATGACAATCCACATCCCTCCTAATCTCCTTCGCCATATGATAGCTAGGGAGACCCCTCCAGAGGTTGCGATCCACCTAAGAAGAAAGAACAACAAAGTCATAATAAGGTGAAAGATAAATGTAATCATATCTATCAAAATGAAGATCCTCACCTGCTCGAGTGTCAGCTCACAGAGATGCTGGTAGTAACTAGCAGAGTCTAGTATGACCCCCTCGAAAGATGAGCAAATCTGGACCATACAAGGACTATCATCTAGAGCATCAGCAAATCGTGGGGCGGGGAGGAAGCAGTAAAAGAAAGCCCATGCTTGCAAAACCAAAAAGTCAATAAAAATAACCAATATTCACGAATCGCAAAAGGAACAAACACTACCTGGAGAATCATAGAGCAACATCACAACAACCGCAAGTGAGCCCAAGTAACCAGGTCGAGGGAAAAATATGTCTGGGATAAGATCGCCCGGGGCCATTTAAGGCTACTAACACTGTCCAGATTTGTTAAAGGCTCAATTCACCCATAGTTGATCTTGCTATTTAAGACCATGAAGAAGGTCACGCTCAATAGAGTGATCAGAAAGGAATGAACGTATAGTGGAACCTCAACCTCCGAAATAGACTGTCGACCTATCCAATACTAGACTAATACACCATAACTCAGTGCCTGGCCTCTCGGGTTAAAGCTAACCAAGTCTCTAATATGATGATAAATGGTGGGAGCCTTGAAAAACCACTCCAAGAAAGTGTCAAAATGAATCACAGTACTGGTCCAGGGTAAACCGATAATCGCTACAACATCATACGGGGTGATAGTAACCTCCCTGGTCGGAAGATGAAAAGTGTGTGAGATGTCGCTCTACCTCTGATCCAATGCAAACGATGTCACATACGGAAATAATGTAGGCCGTAAAGATCGGGCCAGATCACCAAATCTAGTGGCCTCGATGACCTGAACGAGCTCTAATCGAGAAGAAGCGTGACGCCACCAAGTTTGAATAGTGGAATATCCACCCATGTGGTGAAGTGTGGGGGACTACAAATAAAATCAAATAATGTGCATTTTAGAATTAAATATAAAAAAAATATAATAATAAATCATAACCGCAGCGGAGACTCGAGGGGCATCACCGGAAAATTCTGGCAAACCCCTGGGGCCTCGTCGCTAGAGATTCTAGTGAGGGCCAGCAAGGGGAAATAAAAATATTTCTAGTAAATACCTCGATCCAACAAAGGTGGAGCTAAGCCTAAAAGTCGAGGTCCAACGTCTCTATAGGGGTAGTAGGAGTGAACCCTAGCATGGTGTCCCTCGCAGTCAAACCATATGCAATGTCAATATCAACTAAAAAGATGCCAACCTCATCAGTGGGCTGAGGACTAAAGCTAGAGGGGAACCGGAGCTGTCTGCCAACAACCTTTGATAACATCTTTTTTAGAGAGAAGGAGGAGAAAGGATGTTTAGAGAGAGAGAGAGAGAAAGAGTAATTGTAAAGTGAGGAAATATAAAACAAGGAGCCCTATTTATAAAGAAAAAGGGGGCCCCACATTTTGATTCTTGCCTCCTAACATAACAGAGCAATGCACGGGAGATCCCCAATATTCCCTAAACTCATTTGATTTATTTACTTCTCAATGTTTTAATTTTTTATTGACGGGGGGGGGGGGGGGATTTTTGCTCCGCATAAACTCAATCAAATAAGTAACACATTCATTATAAAATATATTAACTTTATATTTTCTCTAATTTGTCATAGGGAAATAACACAATCTCCTACTAGGGAAACACACTGATAAGTGTATAATTACACTTATTATCATGATATTTCTATATATAAAATGAAATGGTTTTGAGTCATTTTATACTTCATATAAAAGATTTCACGTGGTATGTAGTTATTTTTTATGCAAGTGCAGAAACTAGGTTAATCTTGGGAGTGAAATGATCAAAAGTGGAATTCGATGTAAAAAGAGTGAAAAAGGTGCAAAAAGATGCGAGGAACACAAGGAATTGGATAGACGCAACCCTTCATACTCTATAAATAAGGTTCAAATCACACCAATTTCATAGAGTGATATTCTGTGGAAAAGTAGTGCATAGTGTGTGCATAGATAGAGAGTAGAAATTGTCTAGATTTCTCTACGATCAAAGTTATAGCGAGAAAAAAGTATAAGTGATTCGATACTTATTTCGATCACTAGATTTCTCCACAAATTCAAGAGATTGTTGTATGAGTGTAATTTCAAAGTACTTATCAATAAAAGTTTTCATTCAACATTCATCTATTCAATATTCACAAAGAATATCATCCTAACGGAGGTTCTGTACAAGTCGAGACCGGATTCAAAGTATGCGTAGGAATTGCGGGAATTGACGACTCCCATTAAATAGTGGATACGGTTTGATCAACTTTAGCTTTCACTTGCATACCTTATAATTTTACTTTGTTTCCTTCTTATACTTTCTATTTCGAAGTTTATGACATCTCTATGTGTCATAACGAGTATTTTGTCTTACGTCTCTTATATTAATTAAGATATATGCTTTCGAGTTAACTTTAAGAGTGATTTCGGGGTTAACAAGATTGTGTATAGTCACTAGATCTATGATTACAACGTTGTTTAGTGAGCCAACATTTTTGGAGTGGTGACTTGCTACATATGGCTATGTGAGAGCGACCCTTACTAAGCATAGTATTACTGTTATCTAGGTTCTTATAAGCGTCATAATTCGTTTACCCTAGATTTAGAAAATTCATTTCATGTGTTGCTATGTGGTGAATTATTGAATATTTGTGTGTCTAGAATTGTGTTTGTTAAAGTTGTCTAGTGTATGAAGTATTCTTGTTGATTTTGCATAATTTTCTCTACTATACTTGCTCTTAGGGAATATCTATATAATTTGCATCTTCTCTAGTCTGTTCATACATTTGCATATTCATCTATCCACCAATCTAATCCTCCAATATAAATTATCTTGTTTTCTTTTATTCTGTAAGTTTAGTTGGTCTTAAGAACCGAATTCCTTCCCTGATGTATCGATATCTTTTAAAACTACATCGAAATTGTATACTTGCAGTGGTCACCATTTTTCTATTTGATAAGCGGTATTGACAACACCTGTTCATATTTCGAACTCTTATCTTATCGATAGAAAAGTGGGGAACAAGGTTTTTGGCTTCATCACCGAACATAAGCTCTCTAAATTAGTATAGTCACAACCTTGCGATCATGCACACGAAGAAGGAAACAATTCGGTTCATTTTTTTAGGCGACCTACTTTGGCAATTCCAACAAAGTCAACTGGAGGTCAACCCAAAAGGGGTACATAACGACCACATCGAGCCCACCCACAAAGGGGCAGTAAATACCAAATTTTCTCTGAAGAAAGAAATGGAAGACCCAATGAAAACACAGCGCCCCAAAAGAAGGCCCATGTTACCACCAATGGAAGGTAAAAAATTCACCAACCACACCGATCAGGTATTCTTTCTATCCCTTCACTCTTTTCGCTTGAGAAAAGATAGTACTTGATTGGGTGGAGCACTTATTTCCATATTGCATGTACCTCCATCATTAGAACCTATTTTGTGAGAGGCTTGAAGTGTATTTTTGTGCAACAAGAACCTTCTACATCAACAACCCATTTATAAACCTCATGTAAATAAGTCGTAGGCATTTTCCTTAGGGTGTTGCCAACAAACAACCATGCATTATATTTTCTTACAGGTGTGCTCCTTAGTATCCTCGTGGTACTAAGAAGAACTAAACTTAGGAGAGAGACTAGCCCAAAACCATACTCGCGGGAGTTGTATGGTTGGAAGTTGGATATTATGTGCTATGTGCCATGTGCCATGTGTTTGCCACTTTTTGATTCATCATACATTGTACAAATGTGCCATGCTAAACACGAATCTTAATGCAGACACTTGAACGCACAAACTCATGATATTAAATGAACATATCATGTTATTATCAACATGATGATGTCACTCATACTTAGGATTTAGTTGACACTTGAGATCGTGTCACCCTAGGGCAACATGAAACCAATTAGAATCATATAACATCACTTACCCATTTCTCTGCATGACAACCCCATGATATTTGACTCTTAAGACAAACCTACCCAAATTTTTGCACGATGCCCACTTGCCGTCCGATTCACAGCCCTTCCGGGGCGATTATATACATCAAAAGCTTAAATGAGGCAAAACACAAACCATGTCCCCCAAATTAAAGTATATCCCAATTGATGTCCTAACTTAAGCCCACATGGGGCGAACTTCAAAAGCCTACCTTACCCTTATTTGAGGTGTCCACTCACCTGAACTATCCACCCACGAATGGCAATAATTCATACATCACGACATACCTTTCTTACAACGATGCTCACATCAACATCTTATAATCTGCCCTAGTTTGGAAAAAAGAACCAAAACATTCATTTAAATGCTACTCACGGTAGTTATTTTTAAACATTTTCAAACTACTTTTCATTAGGGTATGTCACACCGCTTACCCGAAAATAATTGGACATTTTTATGATATCAAGTGACAACATCCGAACTTGAATTTTTAACCTATTACCTTACGGGTAATTAGGTCACTTCATCACATCATTCCTTTCACATTGTCCCATAGATAGAGTGCAGATCTCGAATCCACTAGACTTTCATTCACTCATCACCTAGACTAACATTTCTATTTTATTTTGACTGATTCTTATTTCGCATCATGGAATGTTAACCCTTTGTGTGCACAGCCATAACATTAGAACTTAATGCATCAATCACGCATCATGATTCAATATGCATACCCTGATAATCTTCCTATGTACTTCATCCAGGAAAAAGCCTGTCTACTAGAGGGCTTGGAACAGGGCTTCTCGTCATCTAATCCACATCACTCCAATCATGGCCACTCTGGAAGGGGTTTCGTACATAGACTCTAGTAAAGACTCAGGTTTCGATTCAAAATAACGCACTCCACGTAGTTTTGATAATATGGCCAACCTACAAGAAGAGAATGTGGTAGAGGAACAGACTCTTATGGTAGGATATATACCGCAGGTAAATCAATCTTTGATGAGTGCAGAGATTACTACATCAATGAATGCCTTTGCTAACAGTGACTAGTTTGAGTCACTTATCAGCCTTCACACTAGAACTGTACAGCCCAAGCAAAGGACTAATGATGTAGTGCCCAGTCTTAACGTTAGTGGTATAGTTTTGCCTGGGGGACCATCCTCTTTTGCTGCAATATTCCCAACCTCCAACACAATCACTCCCTCTTACTACCAGTTAAGTGTGAAGCAAGGCCAGCCATAGGTTGGTCAGAACCTATATGAATTTAGAAACACTTCTTAGTCGTAGGTGGGCGGCCAATTCCTCCCGGGGTAGCCAAGTCAGACCTCTTTTACCACAAGGATGGTGGGGTTGACAAAGATTAGACCCTCCTCCAGCTACATCCTGACTCAGCCTCTTATTCCAAGTTGGGGTGCGTCTTCTCAGATGTTCCAGGGTTAGGGATACTATAATCTGAAGAATCAGTATGGTGCTTACTCGGGATCACCAAACAACATCCTCCAACAATCGAGGATGGTAGAATTATGGAAGTAGTTCTTGGCCACCCACGATGGACATATTACTCAGGGATAGATGGAAATCCCAACATAGTCGGTAGTTAGAGACGATGACACGTTGTTGCCAACTTTTGCTATACCCCAATTTGAGAAGAATAATGAGAACACGGACCCTCGTTCTCATCTCGCGCACTACCAGAATGTGATGAGGGCTTTGAGAATAATCAATCGTATGATGGCCAAGCTGTTCATTGTTACCCTTAGGAGTCTTGTAAATGAGTGGTACAGTCATCTACCAATGGACATTGCTTATGATTGGGGGAGCCTATCTCAGGCGATGGTAGACCACTATGGCTTCAACACCTTGATGGTCACTACGATGCAGAATTTAGAAGCAAGGGGAGAGCTGTAAGCCTTATTTTGAGCATTGGATGGCAACACAAGTCAGGTTGAAGTCTCGTCTGAGTCTACCGGAAATGATTGTCAAGCTTCTAGATGGTGCACTGCCATCTTAAAGTAAAAGATTGGGGTAAAAAACATTCTACAGTACCAGGAAGTGTTTGTTGAGTTGAAAAGATAAAGCGTTACGATGCTATGGAGGAGGTAGTGGAGTAGCCAACCAACAAGCATTGGTACAAGAAAAGTAAATCTAACCCCGTGCAAGTAAAGGTGAAGTAGCCAGCAGTACAGCTAGTACAGGAGGAGAAGGTGGTTGCTGTATGATTATCCAAGGAAGAGTATCATGGAATCCCCTTTATAAAGCTAATCTGGGATTTTTGTTTAATAAGCTACGGGAGTTTAAGAAGATGGAGAGCTTGAAAAAGCATATCTCTCCCAAGCCCGAGGATAAGAATAACTTCCGTTACTACCATGTGATTATGGGACATTGGATGAATAACTATAAGGAGCTACTGAAGGCTATCTAGAAGCTAGTGGATGATAAGATCATTCACTAACCGGTGCTTAAACCGAGTACTAAAACAAACCATTTGCCAAATTTTGAGTCAATGGTGGGAATGATTAGCTCTGGGCTTAAAGAGGAGAAAGTCTTAAAGTACGTGTTTGAAGGGCTTGGGGAATTTGTGATGATGATTGGATCGGGAAAGGATCCTAATTATATTTTGAAGATGTTAGAGGAAGAGTCGAGTCACCGAGGCTTTGGAGGCGAGATTCAGGCATCTGAGGTCAACCTTGTCAGATTGTCAGTTTTTACTGGCAAGAAACCTATATTGCTTCGCGTAGGGATGATATGTTAGGAGAAGCACCAGCTAGTAAGGAAGACCAGTACGTTATGGTAATCAAGTCGAGTATGGACTCAGATGATGTGATGGAGATTCTCGAGTCATAGTCGAGCAATCAAGAAGTCAGGGATGGGGAGGAGATCCCGAGGGTCAGTTTCAGTTTAGCTGGCATGTTTGTATTCGATGGGAATGATGCACCGTCTTCCCATCTTTTTAAATTTTATACTTTGTGCAAGGCATAAGGCTTATCAGTAAGTATGATAGCAACACTGTTTTCGTGCTCGCTAGTAGGGGTGGTGAGTCAAAGGTATGATATCCACTCGAAACAAATAAAGGGCACCAAAAATTGCATTGCTGCAGAATTCTAGTCAGAGTTTGCATTCCTAAAGCTATCGAAATAAAGATTTGAGATCTGCTCGTGTGTAAATAAAAAGATGGTGAGTTGCTCACTAATTACATAAAGTGTTGGATGTTCATTTACGTGGTAGTTACTCCAAGACAAACTAAATAGGATGGTGTTCAATTGATGGTAGAAGGGTCAAGCAACTAGTATCACTACCACCTGTCAAGATTAACAATCCTTGATTTTGATTAATTATCATATCATACCCACCATCTTGACAGGAAATGAACAATCATACTTCTTAATGTTCATGCGATAGGGTTAGGAATACCTACCAATTCTGTACTCACAATGCTGTCAAGGTCCAACACAGGAGTAAACACATTTATTGATGTAGCGGATAGCATGGAAGAGGATACTTTAGCATATGTATTTTCAGCGGGGCCCCAAAGAGATATGGGAGAAGTTGACCTTGGAGAAACCCCAGTGAAGGCACCTATCAACCTGGATGCCTATGTACTCAAATCTAGATGAAAGAGAAAGACAGATGAGGGAACCTCAATCAAGGGCGAGATTATAGCCTAGGGGAAGAAACCCATCAATCTAGATGCTTATCAGCTAAAGGGATCTCAAGTCCAATCCAATGACGGATATGATCAATACCCGTGGGTGACTCCTACTAAAACAAGAGTGATTGAGGAAGGGGTATTGAGAGTTACCCATTGTAGAGGATTTTCTGGAGGGAGGAAACCGTAAAGCTAAACAACTCAACTCTTGATGAGGTGGCTAAGGAGTAGCCTGAACGACTACTTCCCCAAAAGTGAGATGAGGATGAGCTAGATATTGACCCCCTGGTAAACCATCTGAAGGGATTTCAAGCCAAATTCATCATTTGGAAGTTGCTTGAAATATCCCAGAAGCACAGGATGGGCTTGTGAAGAAATTGATGGAAATGCTTGCAATGCCCACAACTTCGGTAGTTGAAATGTGTGCAGTAATCGGGGAAGAGATTACTCCCTACCAGCTACCAGCCATAACGTTCTATCAGTTAGAATTGCTATAAGAGCTTGGTGTGCAAAACAGGGCACTATTTATCAAGGTACGAATCTTGGATCAGTCAATTCCCTGCATGATGGTTGATAACGAGTTGACCTAAAACCTATACCCGCTCAAAGTTTTACCTCATCTAAGACTGTGAGAGGATATGCTAACAAAGTCTGACATCATAATTCG
The DNA here is from genome assembly GCA_949673415.1 of Euphorbia schlechtendalii. Classification (NCBI taxonomy): domain Eukaryota; kingdom Viridiplantae; phylum Streptophyta; class Magnoliopsida; order Malpighiales; family Euphorbiaceae; genus Euphorbia; species Euphorbia schlechtendalii. The sequence goes on from CATIWQ010366541.1 coordinate 15,565, forward strand.
GGCATATGATGATTCTAAGAGGGGGGTAATCGGAGTCTTTGAAGTTGAGGTCATTGCAGGAGGGTTGACCTCCAAAGTAAAGTTCACTGTACTAGATATTCCAGTGATGTATTCACTATTGATAGGCCGACCCTGGATTCATTCACTGGGGGTAATCCCATCCACCTTACACCAAAAGATTAAGTTCATCCATAATGGGCAATTAATAACTATCGATGAGGAGTCGGTTATGGTGGTCACGGCATTTGAGGAGAGAATGGCACAAGGGCCAAGGGTTGTAGTGATCACTAAAGGAAGGAAGAAGGAGCGTAGAACTCCAAAGTGGTATCATTTTTTCCCTGGAAGTCTGAAAAATAAAATGAAGAAATAAGGTTTCATCCCGGAAAGAGGTCTAGGGAAACACCATCAAGGGATCATCAAAGCTATTGACCCTATTCTAGTCACACATGAGATTTGCCGTAGATAGAAAAATGAATAAGCATAAGCAGCCCTTATTCTACAACATGGTAAGCATATGCGAACCTAAAGGGAGTAAGGCATATCTAGGAGAGCTTGAACCAACAATACTATATGGGGAAGAAGTCAAAGGGCTTGAAATCTTCAACGATGTGTTCGACTTCGTCGCTGGCAAATTGATTAACCAACTTGAGGAGCCCTTATTATTTAAGGAAAAGCTGATTTGTGAAATGGAGATTACCACAGCTGAACTAAACGAACCCAAGAAGGAGGAGACACTTGAGGATGTAGTCGCAACTTTCACAAAGGCATTCATCAAGTTGTTGAAGAAAGGTGATGCTAGAGATCAAGATGTATCTAACACTATCAAACTCCTGATAAAAAAGCTGACTCAAACCACCTTGGAGGATGAAGCAACTCCTGATGCTCCCACTACAACAATTGAAGGCCCTACGCATGTGGAGGATGGAAATAATGACGATGTAATTCTAAACATTTTAGATGTTTTTGAAAATTTTGCCTATGAGTCTAATTTAATGAAATACAATGATTTTGCTTACTTTTTTGATGTTCTGCCAGATGGCACCATACATTCATGTAATCATACGCATAATGTCTTTAACATAGATGACACATCATTAAATGAAATTAACTTGGGTACGAATGAATCATAAAAACTGGTGATGATTTCCAGTGATTTAACTCTTGATGAAAAAGGAGAGATAATAAATGTACTTAGATGCCATGTGGTAGCCTTCACTTGGTCATACAAGGACATGCCCGGGGTTGACAGGCAAATCGTAAAGCACCATATCCCAACCAATCCTTGAATCAAACTAGTTAAGCAGAAGCTACGACTCTTGAGGCTGGAATAGGTAGAAAAAGTCAAGGCAGAATTAGCCAAGCAAATCGAGGCCAAATTCTTGGAAGTGGTTGAATACCCAAAATGGTTAGCCAACGTCATCCCAGTTGTCAAGAAGAATGGCAAGGTTAGAGTTTGTGCAGATTTTAGGGACCTAAACAAAGCCTCCCCAAAGGACGACTTCCCCCTACCCCACATAGACGTCTTGATCGATAGCTGCTAGGGTAGCCAAGTACTCCTTCATAGATGGTTTCTTGGGATACAATCAGATCTTAATGGCCATTACTAATAAAATCAAGATGGGCTTCATCACGGAATGGGGCTTATACTATTACAAAGTGATGCCATTTGGACTAAAAAATGCAGGAGCAACATATCAGTGTGGCATCACAACCCTTCTTCAAGATATGATACACAAAGAAGTGGAAGTATACGTAGAAGACATGCTTGTCAAGTCATACACTAGGGAAGAGCACCCAACTGTCTTGGATAAATTCCTCACCAGAATCGAGAGATACAACCTGTGTCTGAACCTAAAGAAGTGTGTATTCAGAGTAACTTCTAGAAAACTTCTAGGCCATATAGTCAGCCAGAAAGGAATTGAAATGGACCCTGACAAAAGCCGAGCCATCAAGGAAATGCCTGCGCTAAAAATGGAGAAAGAAGTCCGCACATTTCTAGGATCTCTACAGTATGTCAGTAGATTCATTGTAAGACTCACCATGATTTGCGAACCAATATTCAAGCTCTTAAGAAAGAACCAACCGGTAGTTTGGAATGACCAATGTCAGATTGTGTTTGAAAAAATCAAACAATACATGATAAGCCAACCCATCCTCCGCCCACTAGAACTTAGAAAACCCTTGATCCCATACTTAGCGATTGAGGAAACATCAGTAGGGGCAATGCTTGTACAAGAGCATGAAGACAAGAGCGAGCACGCAATATACTACCTAAGCAAGAAACTGGTTGAATATGAGTTACGTTACACTCTGGTGGAAAAGATTTGTACAACAATGGTTTGGCTAACAAGGAAGTTACGCCATTATTTCCAATCTTATAGGATTCAAGCCATTACCTAGATCGACCCAATGAAATACCTTTGTAAGTCGCCAACCTTAATTGGGAAACTCTCAAGGTGGTTACTACTCCTATTAAAATTCAACATTGAGTACGTAACCAAGAAAGTGATTAAGGGATGAGCAGTCGTAGAATTTTTTTATCCAACCAACCATTGGAATTCGATTACATCAAGAATCTCGAATTCCTAGATGAATAGTTAGCACTAATAGAAGAGACCCAAATAGAATGGAGGATTTTGTTCGATGGTGCCATGAATAGGAATGGGGCTGGTTTAGGAGTTGTCTTGATAACCCCACAAATGAAGTTATACCCCTATCAAAGAGGTTGTAATTCATATTAACAAACTACGGTGCAGAATATGAAACCAATCTATTTAGATTGGAGGCACTTAAGAAAGTTCAAGTAAAAGAAGTTTCGGTAGTCGGGGACTCTACTTTGGTAACCAGATTAGTCACAGGAGATTAGAAAATTAAGGAAGAATCACTATGACCATATGTGGAAGCAATCTGGAAGGCCTTCCAAAGGTTCACGAAAATTACTTTTCAACATGTACCAAGAGATGAAAACCAAATGGCTGATGCACTCACTACACTTGCATCAATGTTGGAAGGTCGCCAAGCCCAACCACTAAAACCAGTGATTCTTTAGACAACCAAAGAACCTTTCTACTATCACCTAGTGGAAACCGAGGATGGATAAGTCATCGGTAGTTGGTTCTTGGACGTAGAAAAATTTTTAAGAACCGAAGAATATCCGGAGGGAGAAATAGACTTAAAATGAACTTCTTTGTGATGGTTGGCAGTATAATTCAGATTAGTGGATAGAGACTTGTTCAAAAGCACATCTAAAGGGTTATTGCTATGATGCCTCACAGAAAAAGAAGCATTGTTGGCCATTAGACAAATGCATGCGGGAGATTGTGGGCCCCACATGAATGGATTAGCAATTGCAAAGAAAATCCAGCGATAAGGCTATTTTTGGATGATGATGGTCTCAAATTGTATAGCAGAAGTGAAAAATTGCCATGAGCAACATTTATGGAGACATCAGTCACTTACCTCCATCTGAGATCCATAGCCTATCTACTCCTTGGCCATTCTCAAAGTGTGGCATCGACATCATTGGAGAGATTCGACCAAGTTCATCTAATGGACATCAGTTTATTGTGGTAGCAGTAGACTACTTTTCAAAATGGATAGAAGCCGAATCTTACACCAATATCACCACTAAGAAGATGGCCAAATTCATAGAAAAGCACATCTTCGCCTGATATGGTATCCCACACCACATCATAGCAGATAATGGGGTTCAGTTCCAAGGAGCTACATCAGATCTAATACATAAATATGGGATCGAATGCCATCGGTCATCTCCATACAAACCACAAGACAATGGGGTAGTAGAGGCATCCAATAAATCAATCAAGAAAATTCTAAGTAAAATGGTTGTCACCTACAGAGATTGGGCTGATAAACTACCATTTACAATGTGGGGATATAGAACTAGTGTCAACTCTCTAATTAAACAAACCCCATTCTCGCTAGTATACAGGATGGAGGTAGTACTACTAGTTGAAATGGAGGTGAAATCCCTTCGAGTAGCCTTGGAAGCGAGATTAAAGGAATCAGATTAGGCAAGTGCCAGATTTGAGTAGTTAAACATGATAGATAAACAAAGTCTAAAAGCGTTAAACCACTTGGAGATGTATCAACAATGCATGGCTAGGGCATACAGTAATCGGGTCAAATTCAGAAGCCAACCTTTGAAAGTGGGTGATTTGGTTCTGAAGCAGATGAGACCATCAAATGTGGATGTCTGGGGAAAGTTTCATTTAAATTGGTAAGGTCCTTACGTCGTGAAAAAGATCTTAAACAAAGGAGCAACCAAGATCATGGACATGGATGGGAATGAATTCATCAACCTGATTAACCAAGACACGCTCAAGCGCTACCACGTTTAGGACCAATAAGAAATAAATAAGAAAAAGTAGTATACAAAAAAAAGAGAAAAATGTCAAAAGTCAGTCCCTCAGCTGGCACTTGGCTAGCTAGATAATAATTAGGACCTTTCTTTGTAAAATAATAAAAGTCCACTAAGTTAAAAACCCGTAAAGGGCGACTCAAGAAAAAGTTAGGGCATTGTGAGGAATAAAGGGACCGCGAGTTAGAAAACCTGTTTTAGGCTAACTGGTGGCAAGATTCAAATCATTGGAAAATTTGTATCCTCTTTAAAATCATTTATGAAATGTCATTATTGTTGCAAGATTTATTTTTATGTTACATGGATGTGTGTATGCAGAATATCACAAGTAAAGATATAAAATTTCAATAGTGTTATAATGTCAAAAACAAATCAAACAGTCAAACACAAGTTTGAAAAATAGAATGACGAAGTTTATGGTAAGTAAATATAAATCTATGGGTGCCAATCATTCCAGCAAGCACGCTTCCTCGAGGTATGAGGAAGAGGATCCAAGCCATCCTCGTCACGCTCTCACTCGAGTAACACCTTGAAATGTTGGTTAACATCATAAAGACTCCTAATCACGCCTAGCCATCCACGATAAAACTTGTCTATATTAATAGTAAATGGGGCATTGTAATCCAAAGCAACAACAGTAGCTCATGCCCAGAGCCTCCGTATAGCATTCGATGTGTCAGGGATAAAAGTCATGGAAATGGGTCGAACATAGAAACCTAGGAACTCGCTGATACCACCCGTACTGCCTACACAGGCGGGAAGGAGAATAAGAGGTGACACCGTATAAGCCCATTAGTATCATGCCGAAATCATACATATTAGTAACCACCGATAGAATCTCTAACCAAGGACTGAGCCAGCGGATCTCAAAAGCCCGGTAAGGGTGTAAAATCTTGATCCAATCCTCTTCAATTAACAAGTGATGGTCCTTCCTGATGAAAGCCTTAGGACCATAATGTGAAGGAAGATATCAGTCCTTACACAAATGAGGGTTAGCAGTTATACGAAGCTTCTTGAGCAACTACACTGATAAGTGTATAATTACACTTATTATCACATTAATTTTATACAATAAACACTGAAGTTTTAGTCATTTTTATACTTCATATAAAAGATTTCACATGGTATATAGTTATTTTTTATGCAAATGCAGATACTAGGTAAATCTTGGGAGTAAAATGAGCTAAAGTGGAATTCTATGAAAAAAGAGTGAAAAAGGTGCAAAAAGATGCGTAGAAGTTAAAGACTTGGCTTAGGATCGAAGCTGTCCCAGATCGGTGAAGTTACAAGAAGAATTCTAAATAAAACTCAATTCACAATCGTGAATTGTTTACTTTAGAAACAGAAGATTGCCAATCAAAGATTCACGATCACGACATGTATATCATGGTCGTGACATGGACAGTTTTCTGGTATTATATTTTTAACTAACAACTGCCAGATAAGTATGATCAACCACCATCAACTACCAACAAACTGACACCTATCAGGAGTCAACCAATCATGAAAAGGTGCTTATCTATTGTGGATTATATCAAAGCTTCTCAACCAATCACAATGAAGAGATGCAATCTTTCACCAATGGACACAACCCTTCGTTTGGATAGACGCAACCCTTCAAACTCTATAAATAGGGCTCCAATTCTCTTCAATTTCGTGAATTAAAGAAGTGCAACACCAGAGAGGAAAATATTAGAGTACAATTAGAGAGAGATATAGTGTGTATAGATAGAGAGTTCGCTATGTTCTTAAGTGTTAGCGAGAAAATGTTTAAGTGATTCGAATCCTTGTTTTGATCACTAGATTTCTCTATATTCTCGAGCGATTGTTATACAAGTGTACTTGCAAATCACTTATCAGTAAAAGTTTTCATTCTTCAATATTCATTTGTTCGATATTCGTAAAGAATAGCATCCTAGCGGAGGTTCTGTATGGACCGAGAACGAATTCAAAGCAGACGTAAGAATTGCAGGAATTGACGACTCCCATTAACGAGTGGATGCAATTTGATCAACTTTAGCTTTCACTTGCATACCTTACAACTTTGCTTTGCTTTCTACTTATACTTTCTATTTCGAAGTTTATGATATGTTTGTGTCATAATGCGTATTTCATGCTAAGTCTTTTATGTTAATCAAGTTATATGCGTTGGCGTTAATTTTAAGAGTAGTTTCGAGGTTAACAATATCATGTATAATCACTGGATCTATGATATAACACTGTTTAGTGAGCTAACATTTTTGGAATGGTAACTTGCTAAATATGGCTATGTGAGAGCGACCCGTACTAAGCATAGTATTGACGTTGTCCAGGTTTATATAATAGTATTATCTCGTTTATGCTAGGATTAGAAAAGTTATTTCATGTGTTGCTCTGCCGTGAATCATTGAACATCTGAGTGTGTTGAACAGGGTTTGTTAGATTAGTCTAGTGCATCGTAACATCTTTATTGAACTTGCATGTTTTCTCTGCTATACTTGTTCGAAGTGAAAATTCTATATTTAGAGTTTCTCATCTATTACATCTATATTTACTCAACTTTTCATTCTGATCTTCCCTTTCCAAAAAATTCTCAAAACTATTTTTATTTTCCTTTACTTTGTCTTTCCTTGTTAGTCTTTAGACCTAGTCCTTCCCTGAGGGTTCGATATCTTTTAAAACTACATCGCAACTGTATACTTGCAGTTATCATCATTTTTCTATGTGGTAAGGGGTATTGACAACACCTACATTTTTCGTGAACAATTTTTTGGCATTATTATTGAGGATAAGTCTTATTAAATGAGTATAGCAAAGTCTCACGAACATCTTTTTAGAACCATAAAGATATTAATCTTATCAGTAGAAAAGTGGCAAACTAGTTTTTGGCGCCATTGCCGGGGGGAAGGTAATCGTGTTCTAAGGATATTTCCGGGGAAGTCAATTATGTCTTAGATAAACGGGGCAATTTTATTTTCATTTTTATTTTTATTATTATTGTTATTATTATTAACTTATTATTAACATATTTTTCTTGCTTATGCATTGAGTTTTCTTTCTAGCGTGTGCGTGCCAAGTACGCGTAGTTTGGGAGAAAGTTTAGCGTCTTTCGAATCAAAAATAGAACTATTTGATAGGGTAAGGAGTAAAAAATATAAGTGATAAGAAAGAGGGATGGCTCAAGTTGAAGACCCACCACCTAATTCAAATGAAAATCCGATTTAAGATGAAGATCCAACCCAACCAAGGCTTATGGATTATGTTCTCTCGACCATCAATGGTAACAATCAAGGAATTGCTAGACCACCGATTAATGTGAATCAATTTGAAATAAAACTAGCATTACTTCAAATGATTAGCAACAATGTGCAATATTATGGTCTACCCAATGAAAACCCAAATTCTTACATTGCAAACTTTTTAGAAGTCTGTGATACCTTCAAAATGCCCAATATTCCTTATGAAGCAGTTAAACTTCGCTTATTCCCCTTTACACTCCATGATAAAGTGAAAGTTTGGTTGAATTCATTACCCCCAAATTCAATCACTACTTGGAACCAATTAGCGCAAGCCTTCCTAACTAAACATTTCCCTTTAGCAAAAACCGCAAGACTCATTAAAGAAATAACTTCCTTTACCCAGAAAGATAGTGAATCCTTATACGAAGCCTAGGAACGTTATAAGGAACTTCAACGAGTTTGTCCTCATCATGGTTTACCTCAGAATGTTATTCTGCAAACATTCTACAATGGTGTAAATCATGTAACGAGAGGAGCAATTGATGCTATGGCTGCGGGATCTCTTATGAAGAAAACTAGTCAAGAAGCTTTGAACATTTGGAAGATATGGCAAGCAATAATAGTATGTGGCCAGTGGAGAAAGCACAAGTAAGTATTACTAATCCTACTCATTCACATGCTGCATCTTCATCCTCTAGTTCAGTTAAAAAGGTCCATGAATTAGATTCTATTTCTGTTATGCAAGCACAAATATCTGCT
>CATIWQ010366566.1:0-12063 GCA_949673415.1 Euphorbia schlechtendalii
TGAGATTGTGAGACATACAATGTGAATTCTTGTTCCTCATACAAACCAACAAAATATATATGTGGCAAGTTTGGAATCTGAAACAGAAAGCACATATTCAACATTTCCTTGGTCCAAGAAAAGTAACAAGATCTTAGCAAACAGCAAATGCCCTCTTTAAAGCAGAAATAAAATGGTGAACCATTGGTTATCCCGTTAATGTGAAAAGAGGCTTGGCAACATTCAATGATAATGGCTAAAATCAAGTTCTTGATCTGAAAATGAGTCAAAACAAATATTGACACCTTGCCATAACAGTTCACATAACAAAATTCAAAAATTCAGTAGAAAATAACACAAATTACAAAGTGGTATTCCATAATTAAGTCTTTATGAACACAAATTAAACTGCTAACAGAACAATTGAACGCGAAAACAAGACAAATCTATACCTTTAATAGGGCTGTGTACCATAATATCGATAACAACTTTCTCATCCGAGCTGCCCATTTCAAATCAACGCAGAGCTGGTCAATGGTGGAATCTAAAGCTTCTCAATTATCCTTCTTGAAAAAAAAAACTAGGTCAAAAATTCCCAAAATTCAAAGTAGAATCCATTAAACAAAAGTCAAGCAAGCAACTAACCTGTTTTATGATTTTATATTGGATCCCTTAGTCCGCGCTAATAAACAACAGCAATAGCAGGTTAAGCGTTGGAGTTATGACTTATGAAGGAATCAACTACACTGAGAGAGAAGAAGCCGTTAAGAGCGGTGGCGAGAAAGACCGGGGGAGGTGTTGAGAGTAGCGGCGAGAGATGCAAGATGGAAGAACGACAGAGATAACTTTGAAGCACTGAACTTTTCTTTGCTAGTGTCTATTTGAGAGAACCCTAAACGATCCGTATTACTTAAATGAGATAGATAAATATGGACGGTTATTTAATAATAACCATCCGTATTGATAAAAAAATCCTTTTATGGACTGTTTAAATTAACAATCGTCCGTATAACATTAATGAAGGGTATTGCGGATGGTTCATACATAAAAACCGTCCGCAATAATTTTTTTAAAACAAAGCATTGCGGACGGTTTTTACAGAAGAACCGTCCGCAATGCTACGATATGATAATAAAATAACACCTGTATTACGGACGATTCGTTCGTAAAAACCATCTGGAATACTTCTACATGTATTATAGACGGTTGTTACGTAACAACCGTCCGTGATAACTCTCTCCGCATTTTTTATAGAGCATTACAAACGATTTCTTGCAGAAACCTCCCAAATAGTGCGTCACTATAGGCCCTTTTTCCACTAGTGCGTGATCGGCGAGACGAGCGACTACCCCGAAGGGCAAAGGAGAAGAGAGGTACCATCCGTATAAATAGAACGTCCTGCGAGCTAGCAGGCCAGCTCTAAATGCCCCGCTCAGCCAAATATTGGTGGCAATAAAGAAAACCAGTGAGAAGAAAAATGTGAGGTTCCCTAAAGTAACAGAGGGCCAAACGGTAGGCCAAAACCCAGATAGTTATTGTGAGTTCCATCGAGTCTAGAGGGTATCATACAAATGACTTTCGAATGCTTGCAGAAGAATTGTATGCCCTTATTTGAATAGGGAAATTCAGCCAGTTCGTCAAAGGAGTAACCAGAGAAGAGAGAAGAGAGGCCGCTTAACCATCCCGGCCCGGAGATAATAAGGTACAGAGGGCCAAAGGAACAATAATGGTAATTGCAGGAGGCCCGGAATTCAAGCCGCCCTCCAAGAAGCCAAAAATGGTAGACTTGATAGGTCAAGATGCAGACTTATTCAAAGCATGCCAAAGGCACTCGCTTGTGGAAAAGCCTCACGTGAACCCCTTAATCATTGAGACATTAACTGAGGGTTGCATAGTGAAGCGAGGCTTAATTGACACTGGAAGCTCAGTCAATTTGATTACCAAATCGGTATTAAAATAGTTAAACGTCTAACATACCAGAATCCAACTGAGGGCCAATCCTTTAGTAGGACTCGGGGGCCAGCTTATCCCGTTAACAAGATAAATTACCTTGGAGGTGGAAGTAGGAGATAAAGATGTAACCTGGAGGTGAGAAGTTGATTTTGTTATCACTGACATCGGAGTCAGTTACAACATGATATTAGGACGACCATTCATTATCTAGTCGAGAGCCATAATTAGTATGGAATATCTAACCCTCCTTGTACCACCTAAGAAAGGGACAACAGTAGCAGTAGGTGATCCACGGATAGCCAAGGAAGCATACGTAGCATCCATTCAAACGGAGACCGCCTCTTTTGAGACAGAAGAGCGTGAGAGAGCATAACCGGTGGGAGACTTAGAAGTCTTAACCATAGAAGAAGGCAAGACGTTGAAAATTGTGAAAGACTTAGAGAAGTAAGCAAAAGCCACTATTATAAAGGTACTAAAAGAACAACAACACACCTTCTCATGGTCCCAGGAAGATATCAAAACGGCCCGAGGTCATGTGTCACAGCCTCAACATTGACCCCTCAATCCTTCCGGTGAGACAAAAGAAGCGCAAGCATGCCCAAGAACGTCAGAGGGAAATAGAAGCCGAAATAAATAAGTTACTCAAGGTGGGACACATTGGAAAAGCACACTACCCCAAATGGCTAGCAAACGTGGTCCTTGTAAAAAAGCCTAATGGCTCTTGGCGAATGTGCGTGGACTTTACAGATTTAAATAAAGCTTTTCCCAAAGATAGTTTACCCTTTACCTAGCATCGACCAGCTAGAAGACTCAACAGCTGGGTTCGCAGTCTATTCCCTCCTAAACGCCAAAGCGAGGTACTATCAAATACCAATGAACCCCAGGGATAAGGAGAAAACATCCTTTATCACGCACGAGGGGATGTACTGCTACAAAGTGATGCCATTCGGGCTCAAGAATGTTGGAGCCACATATCAAAGGCTAATGAATAAAATGTTCAAAGGTATGATCGGTGAAAACGTGGAAGTTTATGTGGACGATATGATCATCAAAAGTAAGGATGAGACCAACCATGCAGCCGACATTGAAAAGGTATTAAAGGTGCTACAAAAATACCGACTCAAACTGAACTTGGAAAATGCATTTTTGGGGTAAAAAGTGGCAAATTCTTAGGATTCCTCATTTCGGAAAGAGGGATAGAGGCCAACCCTAAGAAGATTGAGGTTATAATCAATATGAAGCCGCCTCGGACCCTAAACAAACTACAACGCCTCAATGACAGGATCAATGCATTAGGGTGGTTCATCTCTTTCTCTACCAAAAGATGCATGCCCTTCTATAAGGCAAGATAGCAAGATAAAGCCTTTAAATGGGATGAATGTTGCGATCTCACCTTCAAGAATTTGAAAGAATTCTTAGCCTCTCCCCCTCTGCTCAGCCACCCGGGTCATGGCGAGACTTTATTCATGTACCTGTCTGCGACAAATGAGACTGTGGGAGCAGTCTTGGTTAGAAAAGAAGACAATAAAAAACATCCCATCTACTACACCAGTAAAGTATTAAAGAACGCTGAGCTAAGATATCCCAAGATTAAGAAATTGGTCTTGAGCTTGATCTCAGCCTCAGTGAGAATCAAGCCATATTTCAAGGCACACTCCATTATAGTATGAACAAGTTTCCCGTTGAAGAAAGTCCTCCAAAAACCTGATATGTCAGGTAGAATGGCGGGATGGGTAGTAAGGCTTAAAGAATTTGACATACGGTTCAAGGGAAGAATAGCCTTGAAAGCACAAGTTTTAGTTGAGTTTACCGGACTCAAACCAACGGAAGTGGTAAAGGCAGAACCATGGACGGTCTATGTTGATGGAGCCTCCTCCAATGGCGAAGCTGGAGTCGGTGTATTGATAGAGGGCCCAAATCGTGTCCACCTCACTTATGCAACCAAGCTCACTTTCCCGACCACCAACAATGCTATCAAGTATGAGGCCATGATCAAAGGGCTAGAATTAGTTATGGAGTTGGCCCCCGATAAGGTATTCATTCAAAATGATTCATAATTGGTCTCCAACCAGATTAATTAAAACTTTGAGAAAAAGGAGGAAAACATGGTTAAATACCTACTCAAGGTACAGAACTTGATAGAGATCCTTGAAAAGAAGGGAACCTCGTGGAAGGTTGAGAACATCCCTCAAACACAAAATGAGATGGCAAATGAATCAGCCAAAGCCACCTCAGATCTGGGAGGCTGTAAAAGATAAGGCAGCCTCTACAAAGTTCTCATCCATCCTAGCTACGAAGAAGAACAGATCATTTACATCGAGGAAGATGTCAATGATTGGCGCTGCCCCATCTTAGCCTACCTCAATGAAGGTTATCTCCCCAACGATAAAGAAGAGGGGTTCAAAATAGTATGAAAGTCTACAAGATTTTCTATGATAAATGGATGCCTTTACAGAAGATCTTACGTGGACGCCTGGTAAAAATGTGTCACATGACCCAAGGAAAGGATATCTTGGAAGAATTGCATGAAGGGATTTACGGGTCACATCAGGAAGCATCCACCCTGCAGTGAAGAGTCAGCCTAGCCGGCTACTATTGGGAAACAGTCAAAGCAAATACAACAAAATATGTCTAGAATTGTCACCCATACCAAGTACACGAGAGAAAGACCCACCTACCTCAGGCTAGCCAACAACCATTAGTAACCGCCTGACCCTTTTCAACATGGGGAATTGACATAGCGGGACCCTTACCAATGGCTAGCGGGTAGAGGAAGTTCGTGATTGTGGCAATCGACCATTTTACCAAGTGGGTCGAGGCAGTCGCCGTCAGCACCATCACTCAAGAAAAGTTCATTGTCTTCATCTAGAAGAACATCATTACAAGGTTTGGAATTCCAAGAAAGATTGTGGCAAATAATGGCACACAATTCATATGAAAGAAGTTTGTGAAATTCTGCCAAGGTTTTGGAATAAAGAACCACTACTCTTCTGTGGCACACCCTCATACAAATGGCCAGACGGAGGTCACCAATAGAATATTGGGAGAAGGGTTTAAGAAGTGCCTCAAAAGAGGAAATAGGGGATCCTAACAGGAAAAACTCATATTTGTTTTGTGGTCCTATTGAACCACACCATGCAGGCCAAAGGGCAAGATACCTTACTCCCTAATCCATGGGGAGGAAGCTATGATTCCAGTCGAGATCACCACCCCATCTGACATAGTTATCTTCTATACTGAGGAGCAAAATGACATCAACTTGAAATGTCACTTGGACAACCTTGAAGAAAGGAGAGAACGAGCCTGCATTCGAATGGCCTCCTATAAAGCTAAAGTTACCAAATACCATGACCGCAAAGTTACGTGGCTCAAGGAAGGGGACCTAGTCCTCAAAGACACCATCGCCTCGCAATCTTGAGAAGGCAAAGGCAAACTTGGAGCGAATTGGGAAGGGCCATACAAAGTGAAGGAAGTCTTAAGGCAAGCTACATAACGCCTTAGTGATATTAGTGGTAAGGATCTACCAAGAACGTGGAACATCTCGAACCTGAGACCATACTACAAAACCACAAATGGCTAGGGAACCAGGCGACCACACTCTTTTCCTCCCCTTGGATTTTTTCCCATTGGGTTTTTTCCTTGGGAAGGCTTTTAACGAGGTGGCGTCTGATAAGTGTAAAATTAAACTTATTATCATATTAAGTTTATACACTAAACACTATAGTTTTAGTCATTTTTGTGCTTCATATAAAAGATTTCACGTGTCATATAGTTGTTTTTGGTGCAAATGCAGATACTAGGTAAATCTTGGGAGTAAAATGATCTAAAGTGGAATTCTATGTAAAAAGAGTGAAAAAGGTGTAAAATGATGCATGGAACTCAAAGATTTGGCTTAAGATCGAAGATTTCAAAGATTGGTAAAGTTACAAGAAGAATTCTGAAGAAAAACACAATTCACGATCACGACAATCATTCACGGTAGCCAATTGCATACTTCAGAACAAAAAAGTTTCCAGATAAGTATTCATGGTCGTGACTTGTATATCGCGATCACGACTTGGATGGTTTTCTAGTCAAATCTTCTTAACTGCCAACTGCCAGATAAGAGCGATCAACCGCCATCAACCGCCATTAACTACCAACGAAAAGACACTCATCAGAAGTCAACCAATCATGAAAAGGTGCTTATCCATTATGGATAAGATTGAAGCTTCTCAACCAATCACAATGAAGTGATGCAATCTTTCGCCAATGGACACAACTCTTCGTTTGGATAGACGCAACCCTTCGAACTCTATAAATAAGGCTCCAAACCTTACAATTTCGTGCATCAAGGGAGTGTAGCATTAGAGTGCAATTATAGGGTTACGTATAGTGTGTGTAGATAGAGAATAAAATATCTAGTTTTGCTATGTTCATAAGTGTTAGCGAGAAAATGTTTAAGTGATTCGAATCCTTATTTCAATCACTAGATTTCTCTATATATTCGAGCGATTGTTGTATAAATGTACTTGCAAATCACTTATCAATAAAAGTTTTCGTTCTTCAACATTTGTTTGTTCGATATTCACAAAGAATAGCATCCTAGCGGAGGTTCTATACAGGCCGAGACCGAATTCAAAGCAGATGCAGGAATTGCAGGAATTGACAACTCCCATTAAAGAGTGGATACGGTTTGATCAACTTTAGCTTTCACTTACATACCTTACAACTTTACTTTGCTTTCTACTTATACTTTCTATTTCAAAGTTTATGATATGTCTGTGTCATAATGCGTATTTCATGTTAAGTCTTTTATATTAATCAAGTTATATGCTTTAGAGTTAACTTTAAGAGTAGTTTTGGGGTTAATGAGATTGTATATAATCACTGGATCTATGATATAACACTGTTTAGTAAGCCAACATTTTTGGAATGGTAACTTGCTAAATATGGATATGTGACTGCGACCTGTATTAAGCATAGTATTGATGTTGTCCAGGTTTATAAGATTATCTTAATTCTTTGCGCTAGATTTAGAAAAGTCATTTCATGTGTTGCTTTGCGGTGAATCATTGAACATCTAAGTGTCTAGAACCGATTATGTTAGATTAGCTTAGTGAATGTAATAACTTTGTTGAACTTGCATGTTTTCTTTGCTATACTTATTTCGTAGGAAAATATTAGAATCTCTAATCTTCCATACATATATCTATCCATTCTTCATTCTAATCCTCCTATCCAAAACTTCAAATTATTTTATTTTATTTTCTTCATTTCGTTTTCCTTGTTGATTTTTAGAGCTAGTCCTTCCCTGTGGGATCGATATCTTTTAAAACTACATCGCAACTGTATACTTGCAGTTATCATCATTTTTCTATCTTGATAAGTTGTATTGACAACACCTATACTTTACTTGAATAAATTTTTGGCACCATTAATATATAGCCAAAATCTTTGCGAAAAAGTTCTTAAACTTATCAGTAGAAAAGTGGCGAACAAGTTTTTGGCATCGTTGCCGGGGATAAGTCTTTCGAAACGAGAATAGCCAAAATCTTGCGAACAGCGTCCCCTAGACCTACCTTGGCTAACATAGCACCAGATCATACTTATAAGTAAATCATTCAAAGTACATATCAATAAAAGAGTTTATGATTATTTCTTCTCTCTATTTTATTACAAATAGTGATATAAACGCCTCGAGCGGCTACAACGCTCCAAAACTAAGAACCTTTTTAAATACCTTCAAGGTGGCACACATGATAAACCTTAGAAAAATCTAAGTAAATCCCTTCAAGGAAACACATATCTTATCAGAGAAAAATAAGATACCCTCGAAGTAACCCATTCTATCAAATAATTAAACCTTAGATAAATCTAAATAAAGTTCTCTCGAGATGGGTAACCATCATGCTAAGCATTTTTAAGCCTTAGAATAATTTTGATGTTTTGAAAGTTCCCTCGAGATGGGTAACCGTCACGCTAAGCATTTTTAAGCCTTAGAATAATTTTGATGTTTTAAAGTTCCCTCAAGATGGGTAACCATCATGCTAAGCATTTTTAAGCCTTAGAATAATTTTGATGTTTTAAAGTTCCCTCGAGATGGGTAACCATCATGCTAAGCATTTTTAAGCCTTAAGATAATTTTGATGTTTTAAAGTTCCCTCGAGACGGGTAACCATTTTACTAAGTAGTTAAGACCGTAGTTTTATTCATGACATGTTAAGGTTCCTGATAAGTGTATAATTACACTTATTATCATGATATTTCTAAATATAAATCGATATGATTTAGAGTCATTTTATACTTCATATAAAAGATTTCACGTGGTATGTAGTTGTTTTTTATGCAAGTGCAGAAACTAAGTGAATCTCTGGAGTGAAATGATCAAATGTGGAATTCTATGTAAAAAGAGTAAAAAAGGTGCAAAAAGATGCGTAGAACACAAGGATTTGGCTTAGGATAGAAGTTGTCAAAGATCGGTAAAGTTGCAAAGAAGAAATACGAAGAAAAGAATAATTCACGACCATGACACCCATTCACGATCGTGACTTATCACGCTTCATAACAGAAAGTTTCCAATCAAAAGGCACGATCGCGACATGTGATTCGCGCTCACGACTTGTGACGGTTGTTGGTTATATATTTTCAACTACCAACCGCTAGATAAAAAAGATCAACCGCCATCAACTATCAAACGAAAAGATAACTTTTGGAAGTTAACTAATCATGTAAAGGTGTCTTTCCATTATGGATAAGGATAAGACTTTGCATCCAATCACAATGAAGTGATGCAACCCTTCACCAATGGACACGACTCTTCGTTTGGATAGACACAACCCTTTGCACAATATAAATAGGGTTTAACTCTAACCATTTTTGTGGGCATGGTGTGGGAAATAAGTGAAGGCATTGAATAGTAATGTGCATGTATGATATAGAGTGAAAATATATATAGATTTCTCTACGTTCAAAGTCTTAGTGAGAAAAATGTATAAGGGATTCGATTCTTATTTCGATCACTAGATTTCTACACAAGTTCTAGCGATTGTTGTATGAGTGTAATTGCAAAGCACTTATCAATAAAAGTTTTCATTCTTCAACATTCATTTATTTGATATTCACAAAGAATAGCATCCTTACGGAGGTTCTGTATGAGTCGAGACCGGATTCAAAGTAAACGCAGGAATTGCGAGAATTGACGATTCCCATGAAAGAGTGGATACGGTTTGATCAACTTTAGCTTTCACTTGCATACCTTACAACTTTACTTTGTTTTCTGCTTATACTTTCAATTTCAAAATTTATGATATGTCTATGTGTCATAACAAGTATTTTGTCTTGTGTCATTTATATTAATCAAGTTATATGTTTTCAAGTTAACTTTAAGAGTGATTTCGTGGTTAATAAGATTGTGTATAATCACTGGATCTGTGATTATAACGTTGTTTAGTGAGCCAACATTTTTGGAATGGTAACTTGCTAAATATCGCTATGTGAGAGCGACCTGTACTAAGCATAGTAATATTGTTATCCAGGTTCTTATAAGTGTCATAATTCGTTTACCCTAGATTTAGAAAAGTCATATCATGTGTTGCTCTGCGGTGAATTATTGAATATTAGAACGTCTAGAACCGTATTTGTAGAAGTTATCTAGTGTATGAAATTTTCCTGATGATTTTGCATATTTTTCTCTACTATTCTTGTTCTTAGGAAATTTCTATATAGTTTACGTCTTCTCTAATCTATTCATGCATCTGTCTATTCATCCAAACCCTCCAACAAATATTACATTATTTTTTTTGTTCCGTAACTCTAGTTGGTCTTTAGAACTGAATTCCTTCCCCGTGGGATCGATATCTTTTAAAACTAAATCATAACTGTATAATTGAAGTGGTCACCATTTTTCTATTTGATAAGCAATATTGACAACACCTGTTCATATTTTGAACTTTTATCTTATTAGTAGAAAAGTGGGGAATAAGGTTTTGGCATCGTTATCGAATATAAACCTATCTAAACTAGTATAGTCAAAACCTTACGATCAGTTCCCTCGAGACGAGTAACCATTATGCTAAGTACGTTAAACCTTAGTTCAATTTTAGCCTTTTAAAGATTCCCTTGAGGCGAGTAGCCATCTCGCAAAAGTTTCTTGGAGCAAACATCGCATGACACACATAGAATAAAAGGCGAAAGCATCAATGTAAAATCAACTTTCTATTAAAATTGGAAAAAATTACAAATGAAGCAAAATACAATAAGCTCTATTCTACGCTTGATCTCCCGCGCCTAGAAGGGTTGACGCGGTGCCTACATCCATCATCTCAGTAGAACTGTCAGGGACCTCCTGAAAAGTGGGAAAGGGCATGTCATGGACAAGCTCATCCTCTAACTAGGGCCAATGTGTGCGAACCGCCTCAATGAGGCGGGCTCCAAACATTCTCCCCATCTTCACCATTTTTCCCACGAGCCCGTCTAGCTCGAGATCCCTTTCCTCTATCTCCTTCTTGAGAATCCCAACCTCCTCCTGAGTATGGGAGAAGTCCTTCTCCAAACCAATGTTACGTTGAAGAAGGGCCTCGTACGCCTTGCGTAACCACTCCAACTCTAGGATGGCATCCTTATACTTTGAGGACTCTTCAAACACCTCATCCCTAGCCTTCACATCCTCAGCCTCCCTCTACTTCACCGCTGCCTCCTCCTTTCTTTGTCGCCTGAAGGTCTGCTCTCGCCACCTGAAGCTCAGCTTTCACCTTGGCATGGTGAGATGATCGTCAGTGCATCTCTGCACACCGAGACATGACCTACGAGAAACATGAAGAGGTTATCGGCTGAATCAAGATAACTCGAACAAAAAAAGGGGGGAGAGGTAAACTTACGATAAAAAGATCATCTATAATCAAGCTGGTCATGCAAAAGCTCGAACTCCTCCTTGAAAGCCTCCCTCTCACGAGGAAGAGGGAGGATATATCGAAGTGCTAGCTGGACTTGCAGGCTCGTGATGCCGCCTTGGGGACTGGCTAGCTCCAAAAAGCTCTCTTTGAAGCAGACAGATGGAGAGGCTAGGCTGCTAGCGGAAGGAGCAAATAGCATAGATTGACGGCTCGAGCTAGGGATCTCTTGGTCCTGCGTGGAGAAAGGTAAGAAAATTATTTAAAAACAAGATTATAAATACATTGGTCTACCTCTCAAACCTTCTTGAGTGTCGACTCATCAGGCACTGCCTCACAAACCAGGGCCTCTTCCCTCACCCTCTTCCGGCCCTCAACTTTCTTGAGCGGTGCTGTGTTGGAGACGTCATCCTGTATAAGTTCGATCTTCTCTACCTCCTTCCGTTGGTTCTGCCTCAAAAGGTCTTTGGTACCTTTAGCTAAGTGTTTGTTAAGAGAAGCGTTTAAATGAGACGATGACATCTTGTTCAAATAAAATAGAGAAGGGTAAGCTTACCAGGAATATCGGCTGCACCGTCATAATACACAAAGTCTATGCCATCCCATCCAATGATTTGGGTATTGTTTAGAAAGGCCTAGGCGATGGTTGCTAGAGACCACACCCTTACTCTAGCCGACCGAAGATCTCCAAATAGGAATACGGCTCAAGATCCCTCAGAGATAACGCCTCAGGAACATCTTCCCTCCAATGAGTTGGAAAGAGGGATACGCCAATTTCACTTTCATGTAAAAGAAATATTGCTTGAAGTTACGAACCTACTATGGACGGCTGAAAAGAAGTAGAAGCCATCCCTTCTACTGAAGTGGAGATAGCCTTCAGACAACTTTCAGACGCCAGCTGGTAAAAGAAAGTTGAGTCAAAATTGAGGCCGAGACCGCGGCAGAACTGATAGTGACCCACTATGTCCGATCAGTAGTTAGGGTGTATCTGAGCCGGGCACACACCCCAATCAGCCAGAAGCCTCACGATCTCCTCAAGCAACGAGTAAGTGAACCTAGCCCAGATCTGCTCTATATAAATGCTGAAATATCTTTCAGGGGGAGTGTGCACACGCTTGTATTAAGCCGGTAGTAGACACGGTTTACCGATGAGCCACTTATGGACCTGCACCTCAAAACACATATCCACCTCATGAGCGATGGACACCATGATCTCTATTCAAGGTGTGGGACCTCGTGCCCAACTCCTCCTTGCCCGCTT
>CATIWQ010366567.1:0-12569 GCA_949673415.1 Euphorbia schlechtendalii
TAAAATTAATGTGATAATAAGTGTAATTATACACTTATCACATACTTATCACCCAGCTTATCTGAACTTATCCTCTTTACATATGTAGGACATCCCCAAACACTCAAGTGAGAATGAGCGGGTTTCTTACCATACCATAACTTGTATGGAGTTTGATCAACTGATTTAGAGGGCACTCTAATTAGAATATAAAATTATGCTCTCAAGTGTAAATCCTGAAAAGGATTTGCTGAGTTCTGCTTGGCTCATCATAGATCGAACCATATCGAGTAAGGTTCATTTTCTCCTTTGTGACACTCCATTGTGTTGGGGTGTATAAGGAGGTATCCAATGGGATAAAATACCATTATCCCTTATATAATCCTGAAACTTAAGGCTTAAGTAACCACCACCTCGATCAGATCAAAGGGTCTTGATACTTTTCCCAAGCTATTTCTCTACTTCAATTTTGAATTCTTAAATCTATCAAAACTTTTAGACTTGTGCATCTTAAGGTACAATTAACCATATCATGAGTAATCATCGATAAAGGTTATGAAGTAGACAAAACCCTCATG
This sequence comes from Euphorbia schlechtendalii, assembly GCA_949673415.1. Taxonomy (NCBI): domain Eukaryota; kingdom Viridiplantae; phylum Streptophyta; class Magnoliopsida; order Malpighiales; family Euphorbiaceae; genus Euphorbia; species Euphorbia schlechtendalii. Next base: position 558 of record CATIWQ010366567.1, read on the forward strand.
TGTCTTAATACTCATTGGACCACATACATCGGAATGTATTATTTCCAAAGTACTAGCGGCACACTGAACCTTTCCTTTGAAAGGTTTCTTAGTCATCTTCCTTTTTAAACAAGGTTCGCACACACCATAGGATTCCCATTACATTGGGCCTAAGTCCCCACATTGGTGTAACTTAGTTAAGCGAGTCTCATTTATGTGGCTTAGATGACAATGCCATAAGTATGAGTACTTCTCATTATCTAATCTCGATTTCTTATCAATGTTCATATTTAGAATTTTAATTTTATTATTTAGAACATATATGCCATCCATAGATATTCCACAAGCATAAAGAATATTATCATGTTGAATTTGACATTTATTAGTAGATAATAAAATTTCATATCCTTCTATTGTTACACGCGTAGCAAAAATAATATTCTTAGTGACAGTAGGAATATAATAGCAATTATTCAAAACTCAAACAAGGCCACTAGGCAAATGAAGGCTCTATGTCCCTATAGTTGTTGTAGCAACCAGTGCTTCATTTCCAACTATTAGGTCCAGTTCCCTCTTTGTAAGCCTTCTACTATTCCACAATCCCTGCATACAAGTACAGATATGAGTACCACAACCAATGTCTAATACCCAAAAAGACTCATAGGGAATGGTAGAAAAACTCTCTAGTATGAACATACCTCCAGATGTTTGAGTCACAACTATCATCATTCGATGAGCTTGTTTCATGAGAAAGATTCTTCTTCTTTAATTCTAACTTCCTCATGATCTTTCTCTTGACTTTTAAACCTTTTAGTTTCTTCAACTTAAGGTCCTCAGCATTAGGTTGCTCTTTAAGTTTATTTCTAAACTCAATCTCGTAATACTCGAGCAAGTCCATGACTTAGGTCAAGATACAATTGGGAGAACACTCCTTAATCATCTTTTTGAAGGAATCGTATTTATTGAGTAATATCCTCTGATAAGTGTATAATTACACTTATTATCATAACATTTTCATTCATAAAATGATATGGTTTTTTTCATTTTACACTTCATAAAAAATATTTCACGTGGTATGTAGTTATTTTTATTACAAATGCAAAAACTAGGTGAATCTTGGGAGTAAAATGATCAAAGATGGAATTCTATGTAAAAAGAGTGAAAAAGGTGCAAAAAGATATGTGGAACACAAGGATTTGGCTTAGGATCGAAGCTGTCAAAGATCGGTAAAGCTTCAAGAAGAATTTTGAAGAAAAATGTAATTCACGGTCGTGATACCACTTCACGATCATGACACCCATTTGCGATCAAGACTTATTATTCTTCAAAATAGAAAGTTGTCAACTATTAGTCACGATCATGACATGTAATTCATGATTGTGAGTTGTGACGGTTATTTGTTATCTCTTTTCAACTAACAATAGCTAGATAACAACGATAAACCGCCATCAACTGCCAACCAAAAAGACACATTTTGGAAGTCAACCAATCATGAAAAGGTGCCTTTCCATTGTGGATGAGGATGAATCTTTGCATCCAATCATATTGAAGTGATGCAACCCTTTGCCAATGGACACGACTCATTGTTTGGATAAACGCAACCCATCACACTCTATAAATAGGTTTCAAATCACACCAATTTTGTGCATGGTGAATGGAAAGTAGATGGTATTGAATGATAGTATGCATGCATAGATAGGGAGTGAAAATATCTAGATTTCGCTACGTTCAAAGTTTTAGCGAGAAAAATGTATAAGTGATTCGATTCTTATTTTGATCACTGTATCACTATATTTCTACAAAAATTCGAGCGTTTGTTGTATGAGTGTAATAGCAAAGCACTTATCAATAAAAGTTTTCGTTCTTCAACATTCTTTTATTCGAAATTCACAAAGAATAGCATCCTAGCGGAGGTTTTGCATGGGTCGACACCGAATTCAAAGTAGACGCAAGAATTGAGGGAATTGATGACTCCCATTAAAGAGAGGATACGGTTTGATCAACTTTAGCTTTCACTTGCACACCTTACAACTTTACTTTATTTTCTGCTTATACTTTCTATTTCAAAATTTATGATACGTCTATGTGTCATAACAAGTATTTCATCTTGCATCATTTATATTAATCAAGTTATATGCTTTTGAGTTAACGTTAAGAGTGATTTCAAGGTTTGTAAGATTGTGTATAATCACTGGATCTATGATTATAACACTGTTTAGTGAGCCAACATTTTTGGAGCGTTAACTTGCTAAATATGGCTATGTGAGAGCGACCAGTACTAAGCATAGTAATAATGTTATCCAGGTTCTTATAAGTGTCATAATTCATTTACCCTAGATTTAGAAAAGTCATCTAATGTGTTGCTCTATGGTGAATTATTGAATATTAGGGCATCTAGAACTGTATTTGTTGAAGTTATTTAGTGTATGAAATATTCTTGATGATTTTGCATGTTTTTCTCGAGTAAACTTGTTCCTAGGAAATATCTATATATTTTACATTTTCTCTAGCCTGTTCATGTATCTTTCTATTCATCAATCTATCAACCAAACCATCCAAACCCTAAAAATTATCTTATTTCTTTTGTTCTGTAACTCTACTTGGTCTTAAGAACCGAATTCCTTCCCTGTGGGATCGATATCTTTTAAAACAACATCGAAACTATATACTTACAGTTATCACCATTTTTCTATTTTGATAAGCAGTATTGACAACACCTATTCATATTTTGAACTTTTAACTTATCGGTAGAAAACTGGGGAATAGGGTTTTTGGCATCATCACCGAATATAAGCCCTCTAAATTAGTATAGTTGAAATCTTGTGATTAAGTTTTTGGCACTGTTGCCGGAGAAGGCAAGTGAATTCTAGAGATCAAATTGCCAGGGAAGGCAAGTGCGTTCTTAGAGATAAAAAATCTGGAGAATACGGTATATTTTCCTAATATATCTGTTTGTTTATTTTCTAAACTTTATAATTTATCACTCCTAACTTAGATGTAAAAATAATATGAAATAATCATCTTAGAGGTGATACGTCATATTATTACGTCTGAATTCTCGTTAAATAGAAGAAATTCTTCTATTTTTCCTATTTACATTCGCGACCCCCATTTGTGCTCATGAATCCCTGATTAAAACTCTCTATTTCTCAAATTCTGTAAGTCACGATCACGACATATAATCATGATCATGACTTGTGCAATAACTGCAGCAGTTTAGCAGTTATTCGATGGTTATTCCCCACACCTCTATAAAATTAATGTACGTGTGTTCATCAATTTTGCAATTTGAATTTCTGCTTTCCAATCACAAATCTATTCCAAATCTGAAATTACTTCATTCATTTTAGAATTTCTTTCATCTTACATTGGTTTTCGCAAACAAATCCAATCTAGTTCCGCCAACAAACCTACAAGAGTGGTACAAGGCTCCATTCCCGATCCATTCTCATGAGGAAGGAGATCATTTTGAAGTTATCAAGGATGCTGACTTTAAAAGTTCCTATATAATTCATAGGAACAGTTTCATCAACCTTGGTGTTTATGATAGAGTTATGTATTATCTGAGAATTCTTAACTTTGTCATTTATTCAAATATGACTCTGGGTAACAGCGTGAACAACTGTATGGAGATTTTGGTTACATTGTTATGGAAGAATAATAGGAAGAACTACTTAGTCTATCGTCATCATGGGAAAGAGTATAAGTTGACACGGAAAGCACTGGAAAAGTATATGGGATTTCCAAGGGATTGCTACAATAAGATGCTCCCTGGATGGGATCCCTTACCAACATGGAATCGCCTAACTGGCCAAACTAAGATCAAACAAGAATCTGCCTATAGCCGATGGTTTGTGATCCTTGTTTGCTCTCATTACACTTTTACTTAAGTGGAGCATTTTTTGGCAAGTTAACTTTCGATCTTGTCATTCTTGAAGAATTGTTTGTGTTGGAAGCAATCTGGAATGGCACACCTATTGCTATTTTGAGGATTATGATGGAAACACTCATGTCAGCTGCGCAAAATCCCGAAATGATAGAATACGGGTATCGAACAATGGCAAATCTGTTGGGTCAGATTGGGAGAATGCCTTATGCCACTGAAGTCTTTACTGATGAAGATGAAATTCTAGAGTTAACTCTGAAAGTTTTCTTAGAGTATGCATTGGGGTTGATATAATCACCTTTGATTGGAAATCATGGGATGATAAAGTGGAAGTTGATAAACAACGAGAAAGGGAAATTGTGAGGGAGGGAGAACGAAGTGCAACCAACCTCTGGGGAAGGTTGAATGAACTTATGGAGGAGCAAATCTTGATTCATAGGAAAATTGATGATATTCATACGTTGATGTTTGATGTCGAGCGAGATCTAAGGGAATCTTACTATAAGATTGACCTAATGATAGAATCGCTTCCCTCCGACTAAATATTCATTTTTCATTTAGATTTAGGATTTTGTACAGTTTGTTTTTGTTTTTATTATTTCTTTGTTTGTTTATTTGCTTGTTCATGTAATTGTTTATTTGTTAAATGCTGGGTACAAAATTAATAAATAATTATTATTTAACATATTTGTTTTTCTAAGTTTTTCCACGACTAAGTCTAAAAATTGAATAAATAAAAGAATCGAAGTGGGTCACGACCGTGACTATATATTGCGCCCGTAACATTGTGCAGTAAAACTTTCTGTTTTTGTCGTGAAGAAAGTCATGATCATGATAGGCCTTCGCGATCACAACTCAGGCAGAATATTACCGTTACAGCTCATGATTAAACAGGAGATAAATGGCTGAAACTGCCATTAATGGCTAGTTTGAAGGAAAAACAGCTATATTGACTATTTTAGCCAATCAATTACCTATTAGAACTCTATATAAAGGTCAAGATTGAATCCATAGCCATCAAAACCTTCTACAAAGCTTACAAAAGTTTTGATTCACTATTCTTCTACATTCAAAAACTTCTAATTCTCTATTCTTCTACATTCAAAAACCTTTCTTTCAACCTTTACTTCAAAACCAATATGCCTCATGCTAAGGTAGCCGCAAATAAAAGAAAATTCCTGAATTATCAACAAGATTATGATTGTCCAAATCCCATTTGATCATGTGAAGGAAGGAAGAGATTCCTAGTTTTGAAGAAATTGGAGATCAATACGATGATTTTTCTTGATTTGATTTTCTTGGAGACCTTAGGCCCCTATGAACAAATGGGGATGTATCTTGTTGATCCTAGTTTGAGCATGTTTGTGGGAATGCGATTTCCACAAAATTGGGATTGGATTTTAGAATGTCTAGTGACATTCGATTTTGAAGATAAAAGGAAGAGGGCGATTCAATTTCGCAACCAAGGAAGACATAACACCGTCACAAAAGAAATGATGGGTACTTGGTTCAGATTTGAAATTGAAAATTCATCTATCATGACGGATTCTTTTCAAGAAAATCGAATTTGGGCATATTTAATGGGTAAGAGAGTTTTCGATCCCAAAAATACCCCAAATAAACTTATTAAGGATGAGTGTATTCTTCTATTACACAAATATTTACCGAGTAGAGAATACCAAAGTCCAAAAGAGAGATTTATTTGTTCTTTCTTGTATGATGAATAAACAAAAAGCAGAATTTGTGGATATAATATGGGATATGATGAAGAAAAATTCTACAAGTATGAGGAACAAGATTGGGGCAGCCGAAATTATCACTGCTACCATCTTGGGTGCATGAAACGAACTCCCCTATGTCCAACAACCTGGGTGAGTATTTTCGTTATATAGATGGGAATTACTTGAAGAATACCAGACTTCTTTAAGAGAAAGATGGTGTATATTCCTGCTACTCCAATTCCAACTTCACCAAGAAGTTAATTTCCACTCGTGAAGTTTCTTCCGTCAACCCATCCAATCCAACAACCGCTAGACGTCATCCTGGAAAGGCTCCGATGATCGAAGAAGAAGATGGAGAAGAAAAAGACGAAGCTCTGGAAGATTGGAAGGTGAGTATGCAGCAAAAATTAGACAATTTCCAAGTGGAACTTGGAGTAATGAAGGACATGAAGACTCTAACGAAGAGTAATAAATCGATGCATCGAAAATTACTATCCTTCTTTAGAAAACAAAATTATCAATTTACTCCTAGTCCTTCGGATTCTCCTTCTCAATAAATGGGTTTACTCTTTTCTTTTCTTTATTTATTTTTATTTTTTTCAAATTTTTAGACTAGTTGTTTATTTTTAGTTTTTAGATTTTCAAAAGTCTCTCACAATGAGGACATTGAGTTCTTTAGTGTGGGGGGCAATTGTAAAATCCAAAAAATTAAATAAATTAAAAATATTGTAGAATTTGAAAATTTTTCTTGATTTTGTGTTCTTTATATATTATCCATGCCTATACTATACTAACATATGTTCCAAGGTTATTGTGAGTGTTAGGTATTTCAAGTTTGATGTTAGTGCATATTTCGAACAAATTGTTTCAAGTATGACCACACATTGAGAGTGTGAACGTTTTGGCACACCATTTAGCATTTGGCAAGGATGAGTAGTGAGTAACATTTGAAAGCAACATTCCACGTAAGTTTCAATATATATTTCAATGCAACATGAATTAATATAAGCTATATAGTTTTAGTTTAATGCTACCGATAAGTTAGTAGTGGAGTAATATCTAGTAGCGTTCTTACTATGAGTTTTATATGCTATTCTCGAATACGTCCTATAAGTATTGAGAGTGTTTAAATTGTTGGGAAACTATAGCCATAATACTTTGAAAGTGATCAATAAAGGATGAGGGTATTAAGAGTTAAAAATCAAAAGAAAGAGGATAACCAATGAGTTATGCAAAAGGTGAGAAATGGTACGGAGTAGAAACTGTAACCACTCAATGAGTGAAAAAAAAGGTAGCATAGCATGAAAAATGGGTGCAAAGTACAAATCTGTACTTCAAAAACATATGCCTAAAAGAAAAAAAAAAGAGAGAAAGTGGTATGGAGCATAAAATGAGACCACTAAAAAAAGGGGAGAGTAGTATGGAGCATTAAATGCAACCACTAAAGAGTGTTTTTAGCATCCTAGGTTATCTAAAAGGCCTTGAGATCGATCTTTCCAAAGTGTGCTCCCTTTGTCCCTTATACTTTAGACTATACTAGAGAGAAGGTAATATTTGAGTGAGCATATAACACTTATATGAAGACACAATTCGATTGACCCTCAATTAAGAGCAAAGGTATGCAACTGAACTATATAAATTGCACATTACTAATTTATGGGAAATTTTGAACTTTTACTTGAATTTTATGCAATGTGGGAATGTGGTACTCACTACAATAGTCTTTCGCCATATGAGGTACGAACTTGAATTACTATTTTATACACTTCTGTTGTGTTTACCTTGAGGACAAGGAAAAAGTTAAGTGTGGGGGTGTGATAAGTGTATAATTACACTTATTATCATAACATTTTCAATCATAAAATGATATGGTTTTGTTTAATTTTACACTTCATCTAAAAGATTTCACGTGATATGTAGTTGTTTTTTATGCAAATGCAGAAACTAGGTGAATCTTGGGAGTAAAATGATCAAAGATGGAATTCTATGTCAAAAGAATGAAAAAGTTGCAAAACGATGCGTGGAACACAAGGATTTGGCTTAGGATCAAAGCTTTCGAAGATCAGTAAAGTTGTAAGAAGAATTTTGAAGAAAAACGTAATTCACAGTCGTAACACCCATTCGCGATCGCAACTTGTTATTCTTCAAAATAGAAAGTTGTCAACCATTAGTCACGATCGTGACTTGTGATTCATGGCCATGACTTGTGATGGTTATTTGTTATCTCTTTTCAACTACCAACTGCTAAATAACAACGATCAATCACCATCAACTACTAATCGAAAAGACACCTTTTGGAAGCTAACCAATCATGAAAAGGTGCCTTTCCATTGTGGATGAGGATGAATCTTTACATCCAATCATATTGAAGTGATGCAACCCTTTACCAATGGACACGACTCTTCATTTGGATAGATGCAACCCTTCACACTCTATAAATAGGGTTCAATTTGCACCAATTTCATGCATGGTGAATGGAGAGTAGATGGTATTGATGTGCATAGATAGAGAGTGAAAATATCTAGATTTTGCTACGTTCAAAGTCTTAGCGAGAAAAATGTATAAGTGATTCGATTCTTATAACGATCACTATATTTCTACACAAATTCAAGCATTTGTTGAAGGAGTGTAATTGCAAAGCACTTATCAATAAAAGATTTTGTTCTTCAACGTTCTTTTATTCGATATTCACAAAGAATAGCATCCTAGTGGAGGTTCTGTATGAGTCGAGACCGAATTCAAAGTAGACACAGGAATTGTGGGAATTGACGACTCCCATTAAAGAGTGGATACGATTTGATCAACTTTAGCTTTCACTTGTATACCTTACAACTTTACTTGGTTTTCTACTTATACTTTCTATTTCAAAATTTATGATATGTCTATGTGTCATAACTAGTATTTCATCTTGCATCATTTATATTAATCAAGCTATATGCTTTCGAGTTAACTTTAAGAGTGATTTCAGGATTAATAAGATTGTGTATAATCACTGGATCTATAATTATAACGTTGTTTAGTGAGCCAACAATTTTGGAGTGGTAACTTGCTAAATATGGCTATGTGAGAGCGACCCGTACTAAGCATAGTAATATTGTTATCCAGGTTCTTATAAGTGTCATAATTCGTTTACCCTAGATTTAGAAAAGTCATCTCATGTGTTGCTCTGCGGTGAATTATTAAATATTACGGCGTCTAGAACCGTATTTGTTGAAGTTATTTAGTGTACGAAATATTCTTGATGATTTTGCATGTTTTTCTCAACTAAAATTGTTCTTAGGAAATATCTATATATTTTACATTTCTCTAGTCTGTTCATGCATCTGTCTATTCATCAGTCTATCAACCAAACCATCCAAACCCTATAAATTATCTTATTTCTTTTGTTCCGTAACTCTACTTGGTCTTAAGAACCGAATTCCTTCCTTGTGGGATCGATATCTTTTAAAACTACATCGAAACTATATACTTGCAGTGGTCACCATTTTTCTATTTTGATAAGCGGTATTAATAACACCTGTTCATATTTTGAACTTTTAACTTATCAGTAGAAAAGTGGGAAATAAGGTTTTTGGCATCATCACCGAATATAAGCCCTCTAAATTAGTATAGTCAAAACCTTGCGATCACCCTCAATACCATTTCCCTCAAAGACTGCTCACTGTACCCAACCCCCAACTCTCTTAATTTCTCTAAGTTGTCATATATGTTAATAACCAACTCTACTGCTAAGGTGTCTCCTCGCAATTTACATTGGAACAGTTTAGCCTCTAGACTTTCCACTGACTTGAGATGATGAATCATGGTTGCGAGGTCCAAACCTTTGTACACACGTGTGTACTTTGGAAGCATATGGTCTAACATGAGTTTTGTAACAAACTCACAGTTTCCCTTGTCCTCCTCATAGTCATTCATCTCACATGCAAAAGCATTCTTACCGAGGTGTTTGGGACTAGGATCAGTTATAACATAATCCAAATAGTAGTTCTGAAGAACTCCTTGAACAGTCTCAAACCACTCATTGAAGTTATAAACATCATATTTGATATCTTTAGAGGCCTAATATTAATGCGAGTATTTTTGTTAGTGATCATATTCAACCTTGATATAAGATAGAATTTGTTTAGACATTAGTATATATACATGCATTTAATATAAGGTCTTTAATTAAATACATAATTCCTACTATTTTTCTTGACATTTAAATAGCCCTTTCTATTCAAATTCTGGAAATTTGGTCAAACCAATTTTCCTTAGTAGGCAGCATCCATATCCATTCATTATGATCCCCATTATCGCATGTTAAGCCATAATATGATAACCATGGTTGGAACCCGTCCATTTGCATCTCTTGCAATTGCTAAACCATTCGAGTTCTCTTTCTAGAGATGTAAGTACCCAATTGTAAAACTCCTCAAATGTGTCTGGAACTTGGCATTAGCTCCAATAATATGGACAACCAACTCTCCTTGGTTAAGGTATTAACCTTATATAGTCTCATGACCAAACACATGTTAAGAGAAGGCATGTTATACATGTGCTTACATCCGTTAATAAGGTTCGTATCACGACTTATGATGATAAGATATTTTACCACCTTAATATTGTTATAGGGATTTCATTGGTGCCACTGTTCTCGACCTAGTCTAGGTCTTATACGATGGATATGATTATGAAATAATAATTTCGGGCTATTAGGAATTATTAACTCTAAGGGAACATGCTCTGACTAGTATATCATAATCATTCCATTATGCTAAGACTCAACATAGCATGCAAAATAAACAAGGTCCATGTTTTAAGTTCTTGCTCATATGTATATATGTTTTAATTTAATAATTTAAACAATGTTTGTAAAACCATATGCGGAATCTAATTCCCATACTAGAAATTGACTAAGTCATGAAAATCCCTCAGGTATTTGTGAATCTAATATCGATGGTGACTTCTAGGTAGGAGAGGACCCTTTAAAGTGAATGAGAAACCTTGTCCATTCCTTGCCAAAATCACCCCGGGCATTCTGATTTATAATACAAAGGACAATTATCATTTAAAGATTTCATTTTTTAATTAAGTGAAGTACTGGATGACCCTCAATTACAGCATTTACCCTTGTGGTAAAACATTGCTAATTTTATATGATAATCACCTAGACTAAGTTTGAGCAAAACCTTAATCTAGTCATCACATCATTTTTTGTAACAGGAATTGAACCCTAAGTCATGTGTTTGCAAGGTTTCGACTCTAATAACTCCTAGGATTTTTTATTTAATAATGAAACAAAAAACCTTGTTTCCCACTTTTCTACCGATAAGATATAAGTTCAAAATACCAACAGGTGTTGTCAGTACCGCTTATCCAAATAGAAAAATGGTGACCATAGCAAGTATATAGATACGATGCAGTTTTAAAAGATATCGATCCCACAGGGAAGGACTAGCTCTACAGATCAACAAGTAAAACAGAATAAAGAAAATAAAATATTTTTGGATTTTAGTTGGGAGGATTAGAATGAAGAATGGATAGATATATGTATGGAAGACTGGAGATTCTAAATATATAGATTTTTCCTACGAAATAAGTATAGCAAAGAAAACATACAAGTTCAACAAAATTATTACGTTCACTAGACTAATTTAACATAATTGATCCTAGACACTCAGATACTCAATGATTCACCGTAGAGCAATACATGAAATGACTTTTCTAAATCTAGTGCAAATGAATTAAGATGATTATATAAACCTAGACAACAATATTACTATGCTTAGTACGAGTCGCTCTCACATAGCCACATTTAGGAAGTTACCATTCCAAAAATGTTGGCTCACTAAACAGCATTAAAATCACAGATCTAGTGATTATACACAATCTCGTTAACCCCGAAACTACTCTTAAAGTTAACTCAAAGGCATATAACTTGATTAATATAAAAGACTCAACACGAAATACGCATTATGACACAGACATATCATAAACTTTGAAATAGAAAGTATAAGTAGAAAACAAAGCAAAGTTGTAAGGTATGCAAGTGAAAGCTAAAGTTGATCAAATCGTATCCACTCTTACACAATTTCTTGAATATGTAGAGAAATCTAGTGATCGAAACAAGGATTCGAATCACTTAAACATTTTCTCGCTAACACTTATGAACGTAGCAAAACTAAATAATTTCACTCTCTATCTACGCGCACTCTGCATCTCTCACTTTTTTTAATTCCAATGCCGCACCATGCATGAAATTTGTAAGGTTTGGAGCCCTATTTATAGAGTTGGAAGGGTTGTGTCTATCCAAACGAAGAGTTGTGTCCATTGGTGAAAGATTGCATCACTTCATTATGATTGGTTGAGAAGCTTTAATCTTATCCACAATGGATAGGCATCTATTCATGATTGGTTGACTTCTGATAAGTGTCTTTTCGTTGG
>CATIWQ010366588.1:0-11152 GCA_949673415.1 Euphorbia schlechtendalii
CAATACTGGTTCGGTACATGCAGAAGATTTTTTTCCCATTTCGTGAACTTTGCATGAGTCCGTCGAATTTATTGTGAGAAAATTATTCATTCTTTAAATCTAAACAATATAAGAAGGATTTAATTGCATCTAGATTGGCAGACTTGATATGAAGGCCCATTAAAGCCTCAAAGTCCATTAGAAGATTCAAAAACTACATGGGTTAAATAAAGGCATGTCTCGGCACCACTACGCGTCGACACCATATCAGCACAACATAGAGCCGATGTATAGCATCGCAAATTAAATAATCTTCGGCGTTACCCACCGCACTTATGCCGAGACATCATCCTCAAAACCCACGCCAGTTCTGACATTTCTCTCTCCTCTACCACATTAAATGCATTACCGACTGGCAGAGATGAATCATTTAATGCCCCAACGGCGAACAAGACCCCCAAGCGGCTTACCACACGTGTACCTCTTACAGATGGGTCCCACATGTCATCATTACACACAATCCTATAAATAGCAAGTCCAACTGTAGAGGTAAGGGGGAGATCACTCTAAGAATTGACTAAGACTACTTTTCCCTGATCACTGACAAGATCGTCGGAGGGTCTCGAAGACTTGTTTTGCAGAACCTTTGAAGATTCGGCGACCAGGAGATCAATTTTGGAGGACATCACTAATATATATACAACCCAAGTCACACACATTTGTCTGGAAAATTCTCAAAGCTCTAATTCGTTAACTCTCACATATAGTAGTGTGGACAACAATTTTTTCCATTAGGTCAGAAGGAAAAAACGTTTATTTGTGGGGAATAATTGAATATTAAGATTGTAATTGTACAAACATATATCAATGTAAACTCGGTCAGAATTCATAAAGGCAAATTTAAGTTGGTTAGACCTGCCATGGAAAAACCCTAACTTATTATTAGCTTCAGAATTTAAGCGCTTATATTACTTATAAAGAACAATTTTTTTCATGTTCTAATGCTATTCAAATTCATGACATCTTTTAGTCATCGAAAAAATCTTAACTACCAGACTAAACTGAAAAATTTGATATTAAACCATTTGGCACGTAAAAGTTAACATTTTCCTTTTATTATAAATATGTAATTACATTATAGGGTAAAAAATTGTAACTTTTTCGATCATGTGTTTTAATAAATAATTTATACATCCATGCATTTTGTTATTTTTCCTACTATGACCTCCCTGTGTTTCCTATTATCTCTTATTGTATCAAATTTTTAAACATAACATATGTTTATGGAGAAAATTTAATCTTATGTATTGTATTTTGTGTTGGTTGGGATTCAAATTACTCTAAAATTGTTATTTTATCAGTGAAACCATACATTGAAAGTCATAAAAAATGTTTTACAAATTATTATAAAAATATATTTTATGATGACAAACCTCTCAATACTAACAAAAATATATGACTGAATGTACCAACAAATACATATAATGTTAATACTTTTAATAGAAAAACAAATAATGTAAATTGGAGGAAGGTCATAGTATGAAAAATGCATAATACAAGAAATTAAGTACTAGTGTATTTATTAACTAAAGGAGGTTATAATCATTTACTTTATGCATACAATTATTTCATAATTTTGTGTACACTTTCAATTCTTATTTCAAATCCTACATTGATTTTTCAATTATCCATCACAAAAAAATTAGTTATTGGTTAATTTTTTCCCTTTCTCCGTATGTTATTATTTATATCCTTTAATTAATTTAACTGAAACGCCACTCCCACCGGCATCTTACCTAAATTAGGGTTTTTGAGTTATTATACAGTTATTAGGTCTAATAAATCAATACTCCTTGAACTTGTCCATAAACATGTATTTTTTCTAAATTTTTAAAAGTTTTAAATAACCTATTGAATTTGCAAAATATTTCCAAATAACCCTCTAAACTTGCAAAAAATGAATTAATTTACCATATAAATGCCATGTATTAGCTTCTGATTAGGTAAAATGATATCTTTAAAAAGTCAAATTAATCAAAATTTGACATGTAATATTTAAGGACAAATAAGTTTATATTTTACAAATTCAAGAGATTATTTGAAACTTTTTGCAAATCGAGGGAATTGTTTTAAAGTTTTAATAAAACAAGGAGTAAATGATGTTTAGGAACTAATTTAATATCCGTTTGTTGACCATGTATTTGTAACCCAAATCTGGGCCCAGCCCAACACGTAAAAAATAATTCAAACCACTTCATTTCTCTAGCTTTCTTCTTCGGTCTTCCGATTTACGAAGGTTTTAGGAAAATTATTTTTTCTTACCCGTAATTAAGCTTTCTATACCTGTGATGTTCAGTGAATTTCAAGAATGCTGTTAAGAGCACTGAGAAGAGTAAGCAGTGCCCCAGATTCATGGCAATGTAGAAGATTCGCTTCATTTTCTGGGACAACTATCATGGACAATGCTCTTAAAGATGGGGAATTAAGAGTTTTCATCGTCGCCGGGGAAGCTTCAGGTGACTCTATTGGTTCTCGCCTTATGGCTTCTCTCAAGAAGCTCTCTCCCACTCCCGTCCGGTTTTCCGGCGTCGGAGGGTAAGCTATCACTTTCAAAGCTTCTATGTTTATGTAATTTTCATTTAATTTTTCAAATTCAATTCCTCTTTTGAAATTGATCTTTGATGTATAGATGTTGAAGGGCTTAGTTACTTCCCCAATAAACTTGATTTGTAGGTTTGAGAATGAACTGGTAATTCTTATTCAAATTGGTTTTATCATTTGTGTAAGGTCGATGATGTCCAAACAAGGACTGAAATCTCTGTTCCCAATGGAGGATATTGCAGTGATGGGAATATTAGAGTTGCTACCCCATCTGAATAAGATCAGAGTGAGCAGTAAAAAACATATAAACCAATGAATTTCTATGTAATTTAGTTTCCCCCTTTCAAAAATATAAAATAATTGAAACTGGAATCTTAAAATCAGGTTAAGTTAAAAGACACAATCGATGCTGCTCTTGCGTTTCATCCCCATGTTGTTGTGACAGTGGACTCCAAGGGATTTTCGTTTCGTCTCCTAAAGCAATTGCGAGGTAACATGAATTTTCGTTGTCAATATCGATTTTGCTTATTTTATTGTATTATAGGAAGTTGGGGGAAATGATTTTTTGCAGCTAAGAAACAGTTAAATAGTCCAGAACACTTCCATTATGTTGCTCCATCATTTTGGGCATGGAAAGGAGGAGAATCGAGACTCAAAAACCTAGCAAGTTTTGTGGATCATGTGTTTTGCATACTTCCATTTGAGGAAACAATCTGCAGATCTAATGGATTGCCAGCAACCTTTGTGGGCCACCCGATTCTGGAAGATGTTCTTGAGTTTAATTTGGTTTGTATATTCTCAAATGCCTATCACATATTCAATGTTTGAAAATTTAGTGTCTCCGTATCCTTAGGTCTCTATGAAAAGTTCTTGCTGCATAAATTTATTGTTCTACCTTTTTTTGTGTGTGTGTTTAGGGAAAGCCAACTTCATCGCGAGAATGGAAAATAGAGGGAAATGGTGAAGATTTCTTGACCAAATATGCAGTTAAAACAGGTAAAATGAGAATGTATTAAGTGATTAATTTTCTTATGTTATCCTGAAGAGTAGAAGCCTACTTTGCAGTTTGCAGTATGAAAGGTTCCATATTACTCATTTTTTATCGATACTTTTGTTTGTGATTGGGAAGGTGGCACTGTCATTTCATTGCTTCCTGGAAGCAGAATACAAGAAGTGATAAGGATGCTTCCCATTTTTGCTGATTCTATGAAACAGTTAAAAGACTCTTTACATGAAATAACTTCAGTCATTCACTTGGCACCAAATCAGCATGTGGAGAAGTATGTGAGGGGTTTCATTCATAAGTGGCCTGTGCCTTGTATATTGATTCCTGGAGGACAGCTGGACATCAAATATGATGCATTTAGTGTAAGTCTGATGATTCCTAGTAGTAATTATCTATTCCTAATCGATGAGAAAATAGTTGTTGGAAATAAATTAACATAGGGTCAGTTCGGGATTGCTTAACCCGAAAAGCTCAATTTTCAAGATTTTCCATACTGTTGTCCCGAAAAGCTCTGGAAAAGCAATAGTAAATGGAACCTTATTAATTAGTATTAAGAGTCATAATCTGCTGTCCATTGCCAAAACATGTTGTTCTTTTAAAAGCTTGTAAGTAAAATTTTTCATGACAGCAGCTCTGACAACAATCCCAAACATTCATAGTAGTTGAATTGCATTAGAGTTTCTGACAAGGTTCTGTAACATTCAATATTGTGGTGTTAATATGCATTCAGGCTAGTAGAGTTGCATTATGTACTTCTGGAACTGTGGCCCTGGAGTTGCAGCTAGCACGCTTGCCATGTGTAGTTGCTTACCGAGCCAATCTCGTAACAGAATGGCTCATTCGCTATAAAGCTAAGATTCCATATATTTCACTCCCTAATATACTCATGGATTCACCTATAATTCCTGAAGCTCTGTTTCAAGCATGTACTCCCACAAATCTTGCTTCATTACTTATGTAAGTAGTCCATCCTTGTAGGCTGAATGCATGATTTGCGTTTGCCCCCTAAACATGTCCCAAGAAACCAATTGCCCCCCTCAACTTCCAAACGCACCCCGTTGCCCCGTCAACTTGCAAAATTGCACCAAATTGCCCCTTGAACGTCACGTGTCATTTTCTAATTAGTTTGACTTTTCAAATATGTCATTTTTCTCTCTCCACTAGAAGTTAACATGCGGCATTCAGGTGGCAAGCTGGTGTATTTTTCCAAGTTGAGGTGGCAAATTATGCATTAGGCCAAAATTATATTTACTTCAATTTAAATTATTATATTTGAGTTAAATTTGGTTTCTTTTGCAGGGAGGTTGTACAGAATAAAGAAGTTGTAGAAAAACAAAGTGTTGCAGCTGAAACGGTGCTAAGACTTGTATCTCCACCACAAACAGGTAAAAACAACTTGAAAAAAGAGGGCATAGACACAAATTGCACACCTAGTATGTTAGCAGCGTCCACTATATTGTGCTATTCTAAGCCTTAAAAGACCAACTGTATTAGGCTTCCAGAGAATAATAATATCAGGTTTCGGTGTCGTCTCTTTGTTGCATTTTATGTTATAGCCGCATCAGTTAGTAGCTTGTTGGCGAATTAATAGAGCGGAAATTCTGCACTCGATGATAATCGTCAGTTTTCTTCTTCATAGTTCATACTGTTTATATCTTCTAACCTGCTATGTGCTATCATTTTGTCATATAGTAATTCTACTTTTCTTTTGAGAATATAATTGTCTTAATTATCACGCAAAACATTAGTGGTAATGTAAAAATTTAAAATTAGTATTGGAATTTTATGGATGCATTTTGTGATATTTTTGAAAGATCCCTCTTGAAAACCCTGAACTACATAAATATGCATCTATAAATTTTCAAAAGAACAAGGCTTGAATATTTGACATATGGCATTTTTTATATATGTGGTAACAGACGTAACATGTCAAACATTCAATGAGAGTATTAAATATGACTTTGTAGTGGATAAACACATTTTAATCGTGTTCCAATATTGGTGCTGTGTGTCTCGGTTCAAAATTGTTTTTTCATGCTTGAAGAACATATTTTTTTCTGTATATTAGTGCTATCTCCCTTATTTTCTATGAATTTTGTTTTTAACTTCAATTAAGAAATTCTTAATTGGAGGAATTTTTTTGATCCTTTTCTTTTTTTAACCACATCAAATATAGTACAATTAGAGGACATTTTTTTTGTCATAGTCAATGCATTATTTTATAACAATATATATTACGATGCACCCATTTCAACACAAACTTGAACAAAAATAGAAAGTCAATCAACTCTAAACCACATGAAAATGTAACAAACTATTTGCTATATATATATATATATAAATAAAGCACCATTCAAAGGAGCAGTTAACCCAAAAAAAAAAAAAAACAAAAGCCAGAAAAATTACAAATGGATTTCTTTCCATTGTTTTCATTTGTATTTTTAGTGATATCAGTTCTCTCTTGCGATGCTCAAGAACAATCGCTATCTTTCCCTATAACGAAATATGGTGCCCAACCCGGGGAAGATGCTACTCAAGTATGACCATATACTAATTATTTAATTACATTTTGATCTATTACATTGTACCTATCTTTTTTGTAATTTTGTGTGTTAAATAATATTATAGGCTGTGATGAGTGCTTTTAAAGCAGCTTGTGCTGCAAAAGGTCCGAGTGAAGTGGTAGTTCCCAAAGGAAAATTTCTGTTAAGTCCTGCAGAATATGAAGGCACTCCTTGCAAATCACCCATAAAATTTGTCCTTGAGGGAACTTTACAACAACCTAAAACAATTACAAGTAAGTTGGAATGTTGGATGGACTTTCGAAATGTTCAATACCTTACCGTTACTGGAGGTGGAGTACTTGATGGTAAGGGCGAAGACAGATGGGGACAACCTCAGTGTAAAAAAGATCCAAAACAAGAATCCTGCAGGTCTAAATTAAAGGCAAGAAACCTTTAGATCTAAGCTGCTTTGATACCATGTCGTGTAACTGATTAAACCGAAAGATTAAACTGATAGATTAGACTTAATCGTAGTATATATATTATTCTTAACATTAAAGGTTTCGCGCTATTTTATTTCGATCTAACTAAATTTCACTATTCTATCACATCTATCAGAATCTGTGCCTTTTTAATAGCAACAACACCGTGATTGAAGAAATCACATCTCTCAACAGCAAGGGCGGCCACTTGAACATCTACGGGTGTGGTAATTCGACGGTACAAAGGGTTACAATAACTGCTCCCGACGAAAGCCCTAACACAGATGGAATTCATTACGGTGCTTGCAAAGGATGCCAAGTTATGGACTCGATAATCGGCACCGGGGACGACTGCATTGGCATTGTCGATGATGTAACAAACTTGAAAGTTACAAACATTACATGTGGTCCAGGGCATGGAATTAGTATCGGAAGCTTAGGGAATTCTCCCACCCAAATACCCGTAAGTCGAATCCACGTCGAAAATTGCACCTTTTTAGGTACTAGTAACGGAGTCAGAATCAAGTCATGGCCGGGTAGATACAAGAACGCCGTCTCAAATGTATCGTTTATAAACATGAGATTGGAAAACGTGTCGTATGCAATCGTTATAGATCAAACTTATGGTACTTGTATCATAAACCAAAAATGCGAGGATAATAAGGTACTAAGTCTTAAATTCATTTTTTTCATAACATTACTATAGGTATTTTTTGTGCCCTAATGTGGTATCTAATGCAATGTTTTTTAGGGTCAAGCAACGGTGGTACTGGAAGATATTGTCTTCAAAGACATAAAGGGTACAACTCGAGAGCCAGAATCAATAATACTGAATTGTTTGAATGGAGGTTGCAACGGTGTAAAAATTGGGGACATTGATCTCAAATATATTGGTACTGGGCGTGCTAAATTAAAGGGAGTTGGCGGAGGTAGAGGCATTGCTAAGTGCTTAAATGTCAAACCAACTGTTACAGGACCCATGAATCCACCATGTAGTTCTTCTTAGTTGAATATCATTGACAGTATTTATGTGTTTGAATAAACATTTCAAATGTAATTTTGTTGTTTTAGTTGTTGATCCTGTAGATGGCATAATGTCATTTCATGTTAGTAAAATTTGTATTGTTTTTTTTTACTATCTTTTCATTTGAAGCATTAGCGTTAAAGCTTACAAGGATATAATATTTTGCCAACAAAATCTTTGATTGCATGATTTCATTACATGTTAGTTTGAAAATGTATGTCCGGCCCATTTACTTCATTTCATGGCAAAATCATATAAGGGGTCTTTATGCTTTTATAATAAACATGCAAAAAATATTTGGGTAAACTTCAAAAAGTACTCTATGGTTTCAACCAATTTCAAAAGGGATTTGTAATTTATGAATCTTAAAAGGAGGTCTGTTGTTTCAAACCGTTGGCAAAACCAGGAATTTTGTTTGACACCGTTAATCTTGCTAATGTAGCAAGGGGCATTTTGGGAAACTCCTATTTAATCATCTTCTCCGTTCGATCAAACCCTAATTTCAAAACAATTCACTCTTCTAATGAAAATCAGTTCCCTACTCCACCTCAACAATCTTTCCAATCACAATAATAGCAATCCCAACTTCGTCACCCTAGAATTTCACCGAAAGTGAAAGCCTGATTCATTATCACCGCCTCCACACGCCGTTGTCCCAGCATCTTCTCAGGCGGTTACTAAAGATCTCGTCATCGAAAAAGTAACGGATACTTAAACGTAACTCGTTTCGACTCAGATTTGGTTGAAGCAAGCTAGCAAAGCCGTACACCCTAGTTTTTATGCTTAATCGACATTTGTTATTTCTTCGACATCAGGTTCTCTTGGAGGTTGTTTCTAGGTAGAATGATTTTGTTGATTTTAGCTTTGTAATTGGGTTCTTAATGGGTTGTTTCTAGGTTGAATGAGTTTGTTGATTTTAGCTTTGTAATGGTTTTTGATTTTGGTTGTGTTGAGTTTGTTTTTGGGTTTGTTTTTTGGTTCTTAATCAATTGTTTCTAGTTCTTGAGTTTTCTTAGTTATTTCTGAAGACATTTTTTCTTAGTTGTTTCTGGGTAATCCTTTTTTGGTTTCGTTGTTTTGTTATTCAAATTTGGATTCCAATTCGGTTAACTATTGCTCCAAAGCAGATTCTTAGAACAAACCAATCCTAAATTCTTTTTACTATTTCTTTGTTGCCGATACCTATCTGTACTTTCTGGTTTTGGATTTTTCAATCCTCTTCATCCCGAATTGCTGCTAAGGAGGTTATCCTGAGAGCTTAAATTGAATTTTTAACATCTTCACCTTTCCAATTCGATTGTGGACAACTCATGATTTTAGGGATTTTAGTCTATTTGAGACGTACAACATCTAACCTTAAAGGTATGATGCCCAATTAATTCTTTTTTGTTCTCGACTGTAGTTTTATTGGCTTTCCCATTAATTAATTGTTGCTTCCTTAATCTCTATTAAAGTTTATGGGTTCATATAAACAATTGTTCTCGACTGGGTTTGATTTTAGCTTCTCTTATTCTTTTTTTCTTATTGTTCTTAATGAGTTTTCTTAAAGGTTTCTCATTGATTTTCTCGGGAAAGTGATGGAAACTAAAGGGATTTCCAAAATACCCTTGCCACATCATAAACAATTAACGGTGTTAAAAAATTTTCCCCATTTTACTAACAGTCGGAAACCTCGGGCTCCCTTTTGAGATCTGAAAAATCACAAACTCCATTTTGAAAATGATTTAAACCACATGTTATTTTTTTTAAGTTTACCCAAAATATTTAAGTCATGCCATGACCCATTTTTTAAAAGTTCAAAATCATAAATTCAATTTTTCTTTCCACATTAATTACAAAACCTAATTTTACAGCCCAAAAACTATCTTTTTTAGGCCATAATTATTCATCTTCTTCTTCAATCTTCTTCTCCTAAACTCATCTTCGTTTAAGTCTTCCTCCGCTTCATCTCCTCCTCTGCCTCATCTCCTCCTCACCTTCCACCTTAATCTCCGGCCAATCACCGTCACACGATGATTCTAACATCAATCCATTCCTTCACTCCGATTCATTTTGCTTCTTCTCTTTAATCGACGTTGATATGCTTTTCAACCCGACCTGCATTTAGCCTGATATACTTTCACTTCAATATGCTTTCATCTAATTTCTTTTACCGATACGAAACACAAAGCATCTCTCTCTTTGCTCTGTTGTTCAGTCTACTTCCTACAATGAATTCCACAAATTGGTGATTCCTCTGGTGGGTCTACGATGATCGAAGGTGAGATCTATTATTTATGTTGTTGATCTCTTGCTCTAGATTCAATTTCTATAGTTCTTCGAATAATTGTTTTACATCAAACTTTTCAGTTTCTTTTCTTCTGATTTTAAGCTTCTTTGAATTTCAATTCCTTTTCACTTTGATTAAATTGTATCATCAATCAGCTTTTTTTATTTACAATCAACTTTCCTTTGATATTGCATATGCTTTTTTCTTATATTTTTTACCGATTGAAATGATTGAGCTTTATCTTTTGTCCGAGACTTCTAGGATGTAATAATGATTTCATTTTCTGATGTACTTATTATTTCATTTTTTATTTTCATATTTGTTGCTATTATAATTACAAAACAAAACAATGCAAATATCTCCTTTGACTTTGGATAAGATTATTCTCACAGACGACGGTTGATATCGCCTCACAAAAAACTCGTGGAATAGGCAAAGTAATATAAAACTTGGTAATATATCAGGTATAATGAATGTTATAGTATAATAGGCATAAGGCTTCATAAATATGATTTTTTGCTGCAAAATTTGATTGTCTTCAAACATTGACTGTAACAACATCATAATAGTATACTAGGTATAACAACTATTATACCAAATATAATGCATTCATAACATGATTGTTTGCTGCGAAAATTGAGTACGAATAAAGAGATTTTATATCTTTATAAGAACGTCAAATTTGCTTATTCTAATAAATTTGAAACAAAAGATATGTTACCTGTGAGCATGGGATTTTTACGCCCGACTCGCGAGTTCAATGATGAAGCTGTAATTTATTTTCCCTTGCTAGTCTTCCACTTTGATAGGGTCTTGAAGGTCCTCGGGAGGAGCGTTTCTCGTTTCTTACGAATCTTAAATATTTTCTAGGTCACCTCATCAGTAAACAAGTCCAATTTGAACCAAAATAAGGCTAGAAATCCGATAAGGACACCGATGTTACTAACATCGGTACCGATATCATCTTTACCGACAGACCGAAAAACGCAGTTTCTGCATTAGTTGGGTAAAAAAGACCCAACTTTAACCCATAATTGGTGGAAGAAAAATATGATGAAAAAGACAAAAGTGGGTGTGCCAACTTGGACTTTTTGGATTGAAGGGAGCCCTAAGGACTTAATTATTTGAAAAGAGAAATGGGGAGCGCGTATAGAGGATAGGAAAAAGATATGGGAGAAAGGGGGAGCTCATTTAGCATAAGGAAAGGGATTTTCTTAAGGTGTTCTTGAGCTAAAACAAAAAAACCAAACTTTCACCCCCAAAAACTTGGGATTTCGGGTTAGTCAG
>CATIWQ010366589.1:0-21072 GCA_949673415.1 Euphorbia schlechtendalii
CACACACACTATATTTTCACTCTATGCTTTTTGCACTTTGCACTTAATACCTACTTGAATGCACAAAATTGTGAAGGATTGGAGCCCTATTTATAGAGTTTGAAGGGTTGCGTCTATCCAAACGAAGAGTCACATCCATTGGTGAAAGATTGCATCTCTTTAATGTGATTGGTTGAGAGGCTTCGATTTAATCCACAATGGATAGGCACCTTTTCATGATTGGTTGACTCCTGATAAGTGTCTTTTCGTTGGTAGTTGATGGCGGTTGATGGCGGTTGATCATACTTATCTGGCGGTTGGTAGTTAAGAAGATAATACCAGAAAACCGTCCATGTCACGACCACGATATGTGATTCGCGACCGTGAATCTTTTGTTGGAAGATTTTTGTTTCTGAAGTGAACAGGTCATGACCGTGAATTGAGTTTTCTTCAGAAATCTCCTTGTAACTTCACCAATTTTTGACAGCTTCGATCCTAAGCCAAATCTTCAAGTTCCACGCATCTTTTTGCACCTTTTTCACTCTTTTTCATAGAATTCTACTTTAGTTCATTTTACTCCCAAGATTTACATAGTATCTGCATTTGCATAAAAAACAACTATATACCACGTGAAATCTTTTATATGAAGTATAAAAATGACTCAAACTATAGTGTTCATTGTGTGAATTTATCATGATAATAAGTGTAATTATACACTTATCAGTCATCCACTACCACCAATGAGAACCTTTTTCCGACCATGCTCATAGGTTTAACAAGACCAAATAGATCTAGTGGAGAAGCTCTAATGGTCTCTTAGATACTATGTTTCTTATAGACCTAAATGACTTTTTAACTTACTTACCAAGATGGAAAGCTGAGCAAAGTCTATCTTTATCAAAGTTTATACTAGGTCACAACTAATTGATTTTTGGCTAATTTGGATAGAATGTTCATATTTATATGACCAAACCTTCTATGCAAAGCCATGAATTACCCTCCTTAGATATAAGATAAACATCAGTGGAGCCTGGGGATAAAATAATCATATACACATTGTTAATTCTAGGAGCAAATATTATATTTGAGTCAGTCTTACAGAAAATAACTACGCAACCTGTTGAGTTGAATGTAACCTTCCTGCCTTTGTGACAAAGCTGAGTGACACTAAGTAAGTTAACCTTAAATCCTTTGACTAAAGACACCTCTTCCATTGAAGGAGAAACATCGATAGTGCCGCATCGTACAATCTTCCTTTTTGGTCATCTTTGAAGCTGACACTCTAATTTCTTTTATGCTCCAATGAGATGATTGGCTTTCATCTCCCATTATATTCCTAGAGCATCCACTATCCAAATAACAGATTCCAATGTCATCATCGGATCTTAGGCTCACCTGTAAAACAATTAAGTTTTCTTAGGTACCCATGCTTTCGAGCTAGGTCCTCCCTTCTTAGTAGTGCTATAATTAGACAAGTCATACTCATCGTAATAACCAATTTTGTTCCTACACATTACTGTGGCATGTCCAGCTTTACTGCAAAAGCCACACATCACTTTTGCTTTGGATTAGCTTGCTTTTTTCTTTATAGAGGAACTCTTCCTCTTAGAATTGCGAGTTTGGTTACTCGAAGATGGACTGTTGCCTGGAGGGGGAACCCGTTTCTCCTTTGTTGAACCTAAGTTAATAGTACTTCACAGTACTTAAAACATTTTGGAAATAACAAACTGTCTAGGGTTGTGAAATTAATTGAGTACTAAGTAGACTCTTAATTAAATAAGTTCACATGATTTTGTTTTAGGGAAATAAATTACTTTACTAAGTGTTTGATTAAGTTATGGCTTAGAATAAGAAAAGTTGAGTTCAGCCTAGTATTACATAGTTTACAAGATATCGACCCAACAAAGATGAATTGCTTTTATTTATAAAAGCTCAGTTATTTTGATAGTTAGAGAAATATATAACACAAATGCTTTTAACCCTATCTGTGAGGGACTGATATTCCTTTGATTCTTTTCGGTTGAAAAGGCGTTGAAATTAAAGAAGATATTTAAGTGGTCCTCACAATGAAAAGAGGTGTCAGTACAAAAGAGAATCCTTACTAAAGTTCAAACAAAAGTCTCCGCACTACTCTGCAATATCAACAATTAGAAAAATTACAAGCTTCCACGCTACAACTTGTGCGTTTCTCTATCAGAACAATTGCTTTAAGGAAAGGAGTTTTGATGCATCAAGATTAATAGATTAATCTCACGATTCAATGTTTGAAATCTCTGTCTCTAAACATCATGGAATTTGTTTCAAATAGACAAATTCAAAAGCTATGAAGAGAAGAGATATTGAAGATAAAGTCCTAACAACAAGTTGCAATGGACAATTCAAAGAAACTCAAGTATAAATAGAAGACTAAAGTAAACATTCAAACTTGGTGAATCACCTCGAATTTCTTAAGATATTGCAAATCAAGCAAACAAGAAAATGCAAATCTTCCAATCAGTTTGTAATAGAGAGGATCACACTTTTGATTTAATATTGTAAAGGATTCAACGTATTTTATAAGTTGAAATCCTCTATTCATATTTTCTATTTGAAAATCTGAGTGAGAGTTTAGGAAGGGTACCTAAATAGTGGTTGAGTGGTAATAGAAAGAAAGGTACTTTCTATAATAGGGTCTACCCGTTGTAAAGGCTTCTCTGCCTAAGGAAGGAAGGAAACACTAGTTGATTAAAGCTCAAAAAGGAATCCGGGGACTGGAAGTAGGCTCGGGGCCGAACCATGATAAAATCTCAGGTGTTGAAGTTCTATCCTATGCCATTTGTCTTTATAGCATATTGCTCATTCATCATTCTCTCTATTTTACAAGTTCCGCTTGAAAAACCAATCCGAGCTGAATAAATTGCTCACTAGCGATTGAAGATAAACTAAGTCAGTGAAGTTGAGTAGTTTATAGTTTTTATACCAAACTCAGCATGCGTCTAAAAACTGAATTTGGTAAAGAATTTTTAATAAATCTTAAAAGAATCAAGTAAAGTATTCACCCCCTCTGATGTGTTTATTAAGCTGATTCAGACCAACAAGTAGTATCAGAGCTAGTGCTCAACTTTTAAACTCACCATCTTTGAGTTAAAGATCCATAATGCTTATAACAACTTTAACTCTAGCTTAGGACAGATTGTTCTCCTTAAAGTAGGAATGTCTGTAACCAGGCATCCACTAATTGATGGTAATCAATATAAATTTTGGAAAAATCGCATGAATAACTTCATTCAATAGCAGAGAATGTAAGCATGGCTCGCTATAGAGCTTGGCCCTAGAATTCCTACAATATTACATAATGGGGAACGTGTCCCAGTCGATCTAGAAGATTATGATGATGTTGACCTAAGGCTTTTCAAAGAGAATGTGATAGCCATCAACTACTTACATTGCATGCTAGATCTTACAGAGTTCAATAGGGTCAGATGATGCGAGATAAAGCAAGAAATTTGGAGAAAGTTGGAGATCACCTATGAGGGGACTGATAAGGTCAAGGAGTCCATGATCAACCTCATGCTTAGGGAGTATGAGCTATTCCAGATGGGCGCTAGCGAGGGTATTCAATCCATGAATACCAGGTTTATTAATATCATTAATGAACTTAAGAGATTGGGCAAGGAGTTCACTAAGGAAGAGATGGTGAAGAAAATTCTCCAAGTTCTCATTATAGAGTGGGATGCCAAGAAGAGTGTGATCGAGGAGGCTCATGACCTAAAGACCTATAGCTATGATGAGCTCATACACACCTTCTTGACTTAGGAAATATCATTGAGAAAATACACCAATGACTTTAAAAGGAGTAAAGGCAAGGAGAGAGAGGGTAGAGCAATTATCTTGAAAGATGACTCATTAGAAGAATCCACCACCAATGATTCAGATGAGCAGATGGCACTTCTAACAAGGTGATTCAAATGCTTCATAAATAAGGATGGGAAGTTCAACAAGAAGAAGTTTCCCGGTAAGACCAAGTCAACTTAGCACTGGCGTGGAGCTGAGGAAAGACCACGGATGAAAACAACAAAGATATAAAATGCTTGTTTGTGGTGAGAAAGGGCATATTCAGTCATTCTTTCCTAAATCCAAGAAGGTCAGATTCAAGAAGAGGTTAGCCAAGAAGAATGAGGTAGTTGCTACCATCTAGAGTGATTCAGAAGAATCTTCATCATCTGATGAAGAGGCTACAAATTTCGCCAACCTCTACTTGATGGTGATTGAGAAGGAAAGGGTGAGAGCTTAGTATCTGCTTCTGTGAGCAACCAATCCTATGTTGACTCTGAAGCTAAGCGCAACAAAGTAAAAAACCTACAAGTTGAGGTACATTTTGAAATCCCTTTGTCAATTGAAGAATTAACAGGTACTCTTTAATGTGATGAAGCTGACTAACAAGTTGGGTAAAAACATCAAAGTGCTAATGAGGAGAAGTGAAGATCAGGAAGATACAATTGCTTCCTTGTCTCTTGATATCTACTTTCTTCAAGAAAAAGCTAAATATCATGAATGTCATAACATCAAGCTCACTAAGAAATTAGATGAGTTGAATGCTGTAATAACAACTTTAAAGGAGAAACAAGTTCCTCCCCCAGCCAATAGTTTATCTTTGAGTAACCAAGCTCGCAATTCTGAGAGGAAGAATTCCTTTAAAAAGAAGAAAGCGAGCCAGCCCAAAGAGAAAGCGGTGTGTGGCTTTTATAGCAAAGCTGCACATGTCACAGTTCTTTGTAAGCATAAAAATGGTTATTATGACAAGTACAAGTGGTCTAATCTAAGCACTACTAACAAAGGAGGACCCACTCAAAAGCATGTGTACCTAAGATAACGTAACCGTTTCGCAGGTGAGCGTAAGATCTGCTGATGACACTAGAATATGGTATTTGGATAATGGATGCTCTAGGCATATGATCGGAGATGAAAGTCAGTTAATCTCATTGGAGCATAAAAGAAATGAAAGTGTAACTTTTGGAGATAACCAAAAAGGTAAGATTGTAGGATGTGGCATTGTCGATGTTTCTACTTCAATCAATGTAGTTTCTCTAGTCTTAGGACTCAAGTTCAACTTGCTTAGTGTAGCCTAGCTATGTGATAAAGGTAGGAAGGTTACATTTGACTTAGCAGGTTACTCAGTTATTAATTATAAGATTGACTCAACTACACTCTTTGCTCCTAGAATTAATAATGAGTATATGATTGATTTATCCCCAGGCTCCACTAATGTTTGTCTTGTATCTAAGGAGGATCTTTCATGGCTTTGGTGCAGAAGGTTGGGTCATATAAATATGAATATTCTATCCAAACTAGCTAAAAAGCAACTAGTTATGGGTTTACCTAGTATCATCTTTGAGAAAGATAGGCTTTACTCAGCTTGCCACCTTGGTAAGCAAGTTAAATAGTCATTTAAATTGATAAACAACATAGTTTCTAAGAGACCATTAGAGCTCCTCCACCTAGATCTATTTGGTCTTGTTCAACCTATGAGCATGAGTGGAAAAAGATTTTTATTGGTGGTTGTGGATGACATCACAAGATTCACATGGCTAGTCTTGCTGATTAGCAAAGATTAAACCTTTAAGTCTTTTATCAAACTCAGTAATCGGAAAATGAATGAAATAGGAACTAAAATCAGTATAATCTGAGGTGATCATGGATGTGGATTCGAGAACTTTGATTTTGAAGAATTTTGTTTAGCGCATGGTATTGACTACAACTTCTCTTCTCCTTATACTCCTCAACAAATGGGGTTGTAGAAAGGAAGAACATAACCATAGTTGAAATGGCTCGATCCATGCTGAGTGATAACAATCTACTAAAGTACTTTTGGGGAAAAGTTGTTAAAATAACCTGTTATATCATGAATCAGGTTTTTATTCGCCTAATTCTTGAGAAGATACCCTATGATCTTTGGCGAGGGCGTAAACCTAAGATTGGTTATCTCAGATCATTTGGCTATAAGTGCTTCATTCTTAACACCAAGGAGTAGCTAGGAAAGTTTGATCCAAAGGTTGATGAAGGTATCTTTCTAGGTTACTCAACTAAGCAGTAGGGCATATAGAATATATGTCAAAAGGATAGGCCTATTACAATAGTCTATGCATGTAGATTTTGATGAAACTAACAATCCAGATAGACGTCCATCTAATGACTAGAGAATCAACTAGGCATACCACCAGTTGTTCTTCCCAACCCAACACAAGAACAAGAAGTTGAGGAAGTTAAAGCTGAAAAAGATTTTTCAATCAACTTCAATGAAGATGAAGATCAAACTCAACCCCTACAACCTAGCGTAGAGACTCCCGTTGTAGATCCGAGTCTTTAAAGAGAGATTAGGACTCTTCATAATCACCCCCTCAAAAGTATTGTTGATGATGTTCATAATATTGTGATGATGCGAGGTTAGCTCAGTAGAATGATGAGCCATCTAGCATTCATTTCATTGATTGAACCAAAGAAGTTTGAAGATGTAGAAGGAGATGATTATTGGATGATCACAATGCAAAGAGGAGCTGGATCTGTTCAAGTGCAATGATTTTTAGGATCTAGTTCCAAAGCCCAAAGGAAGATCAGTTATCGCCACCAAATTGGTTTCAAGAACAAGCTTGATGAAGATGGTGTTGTTTTTAGGAACAAGGCCAGGCTTGTTGCCTAAGGCTACAATCAGCAAGAAGGCATCGATTATGATAAAACTTATGCTCATGTAGCTCGGCTTGAAGCAATCAGGATTTTATGTGCTTTGGCATCCCATATAAATTTTAAGTTATTGTCAAGAGTGAATTTTTGAATGGCTTTATTCAAGAGAAAGTTTATGTGTGCTAGCCTCTAGGTTTTGTAGATCCGAAGAATCCTAAGCATGTCTTTAAAGTGAAGAAAGTTCTCTATGGATTGAAGCAAGGTCCTAGAGTTTTGTATAAGAGGTTGACTAATTTTCTTATCAGTAAAGGCTATGAAAGAGGGAAAGCAGACACAACTTTGTTTATCCAGAAAAGAAAAGAAGATGTGTTGCTAGTCCAAATCTATGTTGATGATATCTTTTTTGGAGCAACTGATGAGAAACTATGTAAGAAGTTCAATAAGCAAATGAAGAGCAAATTTGAAATGTCAATGATGGGAGAACTCAACTTTTTCTTTGGACTTCTAATCAAGTAGAGTGAAGATGGAACCTTCATCAGCCAAGCAAAGTATGCCAAAGAAGTTTTGAAGAAGTTTGATATGGAGCATTCGAAGCCAATATCCACTCCCATGGCTATTGATACTATCTTGAGTAAGGATGAAGTTGGTAAACATGTAGGCAGCAAGTTCTACAGAGGTATTATTGGTTCTCTCCTCTACTTAATTGCCAGCATGCCTGATATTCAATATTTTGTGTGCTATTGCACATACTATAAAGCTGACCCCAGAGAATCTCATTGAGAAGCTATTAAGAGAATTCTCCGGTACTTGCAAGGTTCCTTTGATGCATGTTTGTGGTATCCCAACAGCTAAAAATTCACTCCAAGAGGATTCACAAATGCTGACAATGGCAGAGACAAGCTAGATAGGAAAAGCACCACATGAGTATGTCACTTCCTTGGAGAATGCCTTGTCTCATGGTATAGCAAGAAGCAAAACTTCTATTGCGTTGAGTACATGGCGGTAGGAAGTTTTGTAGCACAAATGCTATGGATTAAGCAGCAACTTGAGGATTATGGTATAAATTCAAAATACCTTGAAGTTATGTGTGATAACAAAGTGTAATTAACCTATACAAGAATCCAATTCAACGTGGCAGAATGAAGCATGTCAATATAAGACATCACTTCATAAGGGATCATGTGCGTAGGGGAGATGTCAAATTAGAGTATGTTCCTTCTGAAGAACAGCAAGCTGACATATTCAAAAAACCATTAGCCAAAGAGTAGTTTAATGTTCTAAGGTAAATTATTGAAATGGCGAACCCCATATGAAGAAAATTCAAGAAATTTGGCTAAGTGTTGAAAATCAAGTCTTAACTCAGCCAAACAAGATAATAATCATTTAACACTATCTACATTTTAAAGTAACATTATGAGATTCAATTTCGTGGTTAAATCTCAAAAACCACTTTATCCAAAGGGCATTTTTGAATTGGAACCGTTTGAAATCAAAACTCACCATTTTGCTATGTCACTAAATTTATGTTAAGCTCAAAATTCATTTCCTATCATGAGTTGTAAGAGCACCACGTATCACTGTAAGTTGAAGAGGTCTATAAAAGATGCAATATGATGAAGAGAGAGGTTACTTGCAATTTGAAATCTCAATCATTTTCTCTACAAAAGAACCCTAAATTTTCTCTCTTCTCTCAAATTCCTTTTCATCTGTAATGGCAAACACAAAATGAATTCTCAAGCTTCAAGGCAATTCAAGAAAGAAGATATATGTCCACATCGATGGCACGATGAAAAAGATTTTGTTTCCTAGTGGAACCATTTTCACAAAGGTGGATTGGCCGAAAAATTAGGATTTTGGTCGTGTCTTTGAAGTTGACTATGAAGGCCTCTTAAAGAACAAATTCATGCATAAGGTCATCAAGAAGCAAAATCTCAGTCAGTTACTTATGCTTGAAGGATCGGTCATCAAAGACCTAATTAAGGGTTTTTATCAATGTTTCTACACAATTCAAGGCTACGATAATGTGGTGCTAGTGGAATACAACAACACATCGTACTTAATTTGTGTGGAATTGGTGGCTAGCCCTCTAAACATGCCTCTAAAGGGAACAAGGCTCAGGAGAACTAGACACAAGGAGAAGATCGTTATTCCATAGAACTAGCAACTCCCTACTAACTATGGTTTTGGAGAAATAGTAGCATCTGGGATGAGTTAGGAGGTGAGAGCTTTCCATGAGCTGCTAGTGAAGCTGATTTTTCCCAAGACTGGGTTTCTTAGTAGTTGCACATATTTTGAGAGGTGTGTGGTCTACCATATTGTAGAAGGTATGTAACTAAACTAGCCAATGATGATTCTTCATCACTTGACCAATGTTACTACCGTCTACCATTATAGTTACCTCATCACCACTCTCATGAAGGTTGTGCAAATGGACATTGCTCCATTGATTAATGGATCTATAGAGACTATAATTCTAGTAAAGAAGACACTAGATATGCCTTACTTTAGTAGGCAAAAGTTCAAACAGGTTCACACCCGTTAAACCAATGCCTAGAACCTGAAGTTGAAGGTGGAACCAACATTATTCTCTCAAGCTATCCTAAAAAAGGATTAGGATGCCTTTGTGGTGGACTTTCAAGGTTCTAGAAAGGAGACCACAGAAGATTTCTCGTTGACCACTAAACAGGAGTAAATCCCTTCATTTGCTACTATCTCATCTTCTCCAAAAGTAGGCTGGAACTCAACGCGTTCATGCCATTTAGCAAAACCAAGGGCAGGAAATATGCCTGCCCAACCTCCAGCTAGGCAAAGACATAAGATGAAGTTGAAGACTTGTGCTCAATGAGAAGCTAAGGTTAAATAAAGAGCTTAGGAAGAAGAGGATGTTAGGGAGCAAGAGGAGACTCTGCTCCAAAGAAAGTGCAAGCTAGAGGTGACTGAAGATGATGTGAGGCAAGGGAACTCTTAGAAAAGCAAAGAGAACCCTGAAACTACTAAATATGAGGTTTCATCCTAAGTGGAGGAAGTAATTTCCAATGCTAAGGGCACTCAACGCAAGCGCTCTGCCACCACTCGCCCAATGAAGAAATCTAATCAAGTGGTGAGTAGTGATGAGGATGTTGATGATGAGGTACAGACTCTCAATTAAGAAGAATTTGTTGTTACTTGTTCCAGCATCCCAAGCCAACTCACACTCAGCCTGAGTCTCTTCCAACTTAAGCTTAGTTACCTAAGGCTAACCTGTCCTTGGGTCAAACAACCAATCCTTCCCCTATTTCTTCTGTAAATCCTAAACCCTCTTCATAAGTAAATCCTGAAGTTCCTCCTCTAGTATATTCTCAAATACCAACTTCTTCTATAAATTCTCCTTCTCAAATACTAGAAATTGTAAATTCACCTGACTATACTCCTTCATCTCCCAACCAAACTCAAGATTCTTTTTCACCTCCTCATAACACTCAAACTGCAATCATTCATTCATTTAAAAAATATAAACCAACCCCTTCTTCAAAAAATGTACAAAATTCTTTTGAACCTCCCATTTCTTCAAACCCATCCTCTACCCCTTGATAAGTGTACAATTACACTTACTATCTTGATATTTTTACTTACAAACGATGTGGCTTAGTCATTTTATACTTCATATAAAAGATTTCACGTGGTATGTAGTTGTTTTTGATGCAAGTGCAAAAACTAGGTGAATCTTGGGAGTGAAATGATTAAAGATGAAATTCTATGCAAAAAGAGTGAAAAAGGTGCAAAAGATTAGTAAAGTTGCAAAGACGAATCATGAAGAAAAACACATGTCATGATCGTGATACCTACTCACAATCGTGACTTATCTTTCTTCACAAACATAAAGTTACTAACTAATGTTCACGATCATGACATGTATGTCATGCTCATGACTTGTGACGGTTTTGGTCAACTCTTCTCAACTTCCAACTATCGGATAAGAACGATCAACCACCATCAACCGCCATCAAACAAAAAGACATCTTTTAGAGGTAATCCAATCACGAAAAGGTGCCTTTCCATTTAAGATAAGGATGAAACTTTGCATCCAATCACATTAAAGATGATGTAACCCTTCACTAATGGACATGACTCTTCGTTTGGATAAACGCAACCTTTCACACTCTATACATAGAGGTTCAAATCAACCAATTTCGTGCATGACATGGTGATGCATGGGGAATAGATGAAGAAAAAGTGTATGATATATATAGAGATTGAAAGTTGTAGATTTCGCTAGTTCAAAGTGATAGAGAGAAAAATGTATAAGTGATTCGATTCTTGTTTCGTTCACTAGATTTCTCCACATATTCGAGCGATTATTGTATGAGTGTAATTACAAAGCACTTATCAATAAAATTTTTTGTTCTTCAACATTCATTTGTTCAATATTCACAAAGAATAACATCCTAGTAGAGGTTTTGTACGAGTCGAGACCGAATTCAAAGTAGAAGCAGGAATTGCAGGAATTGACGACTCCCATTAAAGAGTGGATACTGTTTGATCAACTTTATTTTTCAGTTGCATACCTTACAACTTTACTTTTTTTTCTACTTATACTTTCTAATTCGAAGTTTATGATATGTCTATGTGTCATAACGAGTATTTCGTTTTGCGTCACTTATATTAATAAAGTTATATGCTTTCGATTTGACTTTAAGAATAGTTTTGGGGTTAACAAGATTGTATATAATCACTGGATTTGTGATTATAACTCTGTTTAGTGATCCAACATTTTTGAAGTGGTAACTTACTAAATATGGCTATGTGACAGCGACCCGTACTAAGCATAGTATTGTTGTTTTCTAGGTTTTTATAAGTGTCATAATTCATTTACTCTAGATTTAGAAAAGTCATTTCATGTGTTGCTCTACGGTGAATTATAGGATATTTGGGCGTCTAGAACCTAGTTTGTTCAAGTTATCTAATGCATAAAACATTCTTGATTATTTTGCATATTTCATTCTACTACACTTGTTCTTAGGGAATATCTATATACTTTGCATCTAATCTATTCATGCATCTGTCCATTCATCATTCTACCATTTAAAACCTTCAGATTATTTTATTTTCTTTTGTTCCGTAACTCTAATTGATCCTTAGAACCGAATTCCTTCCGTAAGGGATCAAAATCTTTTAAAACTACATTGCAACTGTATACTTGTAGTTATCATCATTTTTCTATTTGATAAGCAGTACTGACAACACCTGTTCATATTTAGAATTTTTATATTATCAGTTGAAAAATGAGCGAACAAGTTTTTGGTGCCGTTGCCGGGGAAGGCAAGTGCATTTTGAGATAAAATTGCTGGGAAAGGCAAGTGCATTTTGAGGTAAAATTTCTAGAAGAGTACGGTACATTTTCTAATTATATCTATGTAATTCTTTCCTGAGCTTTATAATTTATCTATCCTAACTTGGATGTGAAAAGAATATGAAATAATCATCTTGGAGGTGATAAGTTATATTGTTGCATCTGAATTCTCAAAAAATAGAAGATTTTCTTCTATTTTGCCTATTCGCGTTCACGAATCCAAGTCGCCCTCGTGAATTCCTAGACAAAAATTTCTGTTTCTCAATTCTTATAATTCACAATCGTGAAAAACAATCACGATCGCAACTTGTGCGAAAATTGTAGCAATTTAGCAGTTATTCGACGGTTATACTTCCAATTTCTATAAATTGATGTGCGAATGAACATCACTTTTCACTTCTGAAAATCTGAATTTCTTATCTTTTCAATCAATAATTTATTTCCAAATCAGAAAGCATTCTATTGTTTCAAATTCCTTCAAATTCAATATGGTTCTAACAAGGAAATCCAATTTGGTTCCTCTCTCAAACCTTCAAGAATGGTCTGAGGCACCATTTCCAATCTACTCTCACGATGAAGGAGATCACTACGAGATGATCAAGAATGCTGAATTCAAGAGTTCCTACACTATTAATAGGAATAATTTCATTAGTCTTGGGGTATATGATAGAGTGATGCACTATCTGGGAGTTTTGAACTTTGTCATTTATTCTAACATGTGCATGGGAAATAATGTTGAGAACTGTATGGAGATGTTAGTAACACTGGAATGGAAGAATGACAAGAAGTACTACTTAGTTTATTGTCATCAAGGAAAGGAGTAAAAGTTGACAAGGAAGGCGCTTAACAAGTATATGGGATTTCCAATGGACTGCTACAACAAGATGCCACCTGGATGGAATCCTCTACCAACATGGAACTGCTAGACTGGCCAAACTGAGTTCAAACAATTATCTGCCTATAGTCGATGGATTTGTGATCCTAATTTGCTCGCCTTGCACTTTTACTTAAGTGGTGCATTGTTTGGTAAGTCAACTTTCGATATTGTCATTCTTGAAGAATTATTTGTAATAGAAGCAATTTAGACTGGTGCGCCTATTGATGTTTCGGGAATAATGAAGGAGACACTCATGTCTGCTGCTCAAAATTCTGAAGTAACAGAATATGGGTGTCGTACGATGGTGAATCTGTTGGGATAAATTGGACGAATTCCTTATTCCACTAAGGTCTTTACAGATAAAGATGAGATTCCAGAATTAACCACATACGTATTCTTCAAGTATGGATTTCTGGAAAAGTGCATAGGAGAAGATAGGATCACTCATGATTAGAAATCATGGGAGGAGAGAACTAGGGCCTATAGAAGAAGAGAAAGGGAAAAAGTAAGGGAAGAAGAGCGTAAAGCAACCAACCTCTTGGGAAAGTTAGATGAACTTATGGAAGTGCAAATCTCGATTCATAAAAAGCTCGACAAAATTCATACGATGATGTTGGATGTTGAGATTTATGGGAATCTTATTATATGATTGACTAGTTGACTGAATCGATCCCCTCCGAATGATTATCTACTTTCCATTTAAGTTTAAGATTTTTACAGTTTGTTTGTTTGTGTTGTTTGTTTATCTTTGTGTTTTTCATTTTCGCATTAAGTCTCTCACAATGAGGACATTGTGTTCTTTAGCGTGGGGGGACATTTGTTTAAATTTCGAAAAATACAAAAAAAATCAAATAAAATTAAAAAATTGTAGAATGAAAATTTTTTTTCTTGATTTTGTGTTGTTTATACTTTATCCATGCCTATATTATACTAACATTTGTTCCAAGGTTATTGTAAGTGTTAGGTATTACAAGTTTGATATTGGTGCATATCTATAACAAAATTTTTGTTTCGAGTATGAGCGCACGTTGAGAGTGTGAGCGCTTTAGTAGATTGGCAGAACAGTTAGCATTTGGCAAGGATGAGTTGTGAGTAACATTCAATAGCAACATTCCAAGTAAGTTTCGATATAATTTCAATGCAACATGAATTAGTATTAGTTATATAGTTTTAGTTTAATGCTATCGATAAGTTTTGAGTGGAGTAATATCTAGTAGTATTCTTACTATGAGTTTTATATGCTATTATCGAATACATCCTATAAGTATTGAGTGTGTCTAAAGTGTAGGGAAACTATAGCCATAATACTTTGAAAGTGATCAATAAAGGATGAGGGTATTAAGAGAGAAAAACCAAAAGAAAGAGAGGATAACCAATGAGTTATGCAAAAGGTGGGGAATGATACTGAGCAGAAACTGCAACCATTCAATGAGTGAAAAAAGAAAAAGTAGCATAGCATGAAAAATGGGTGCAAAGTATAAATCTGTACTTAAAATACATATGCTTAAAAGAAAAAAAAGAGAGAAAGTGGTATGGAGCATAAAATGCAACCATTAAGAGTGTTTAGCATCCTAGGTTACCTAAAAATGCCTTGAGATCAATCTTTTTCAAAGTGTGCTCCCTTTTTCCTTTATAATTTATACTATACTTGAGAGATGGAAATATTCGAGTAAGCATATAATGTTTATATGAAGACGCAATTATGGTGACTGGTGTTCTTTGTGGACAAGTCTGATTCCAGGATAGCACTGACACTTAATCCGAGCTCAATAAACTGGATAGTACATAACCTGATGGAAGGACTGTATTATATTGGTTACTATTGCAGAACCAGATCAAGTCACAAGCACGTGACGTTCTGAGTATCAAGAGATCATACGCCTTTGCAAGAAAGCCCATTTGCTTGTCTAGAGTTATTGGGTTCCATATCAATTTAGAATACTATGCCTAAAGGTTCCTAGATGGGAAGTCAAGTTTAGGTTAACCTCTAGCATCTCTATATTTCGGGATCCTATGAGGTCACACACTTTGGGTCTTTACTGGACTAAGTAAAGAACCTATAGACTAGGTCTATACCGAGAATATTGAGGATAAAAATCATTGGATAAATTATTAATTGATTGGACCAGGTTAATAATTAAAAGGATTAAGGAGAATTTTGGGAAAAATTGCAAGGAGCATAGCAAGGGTTTTTTCCCATTGCGAATGGGTTTTGCAAACATAGGTTATCATGGGTAGGTCCTACATGGTTGTACCGCGAGCAAAATTTGCTTGCGAGCCACTAGCGTTCACTGACATTGGGCCAGTGCACACTAGTAGGCATCTGGCCCATGATAAGTGTATAATTACACTTATTATTATTATTATGATATTTTCAATTATAAAACGATATGGTTTTGATTCATTTTATACTTCATATAAAAGATTTCACGTAGTATGTAGTTATTTTTCATGCAAGTGCAGAAACTATGTGAATCTTGGAAGTGAAATGATCAAAAGTGGAATTCGATGTAAAAAGAGTGAAAAATGTGCAAAAAGATGCGTAGAACACAAGGATTTGGCTTAGGATCGAAGCTGTCGAAGATCGGTAAAGTTGCAAGAAGAATTTTGAAAAAAACATAGTTCATGATCATGACACCCATTCACGGTCACGACTTATTATTCATCAAATAGAAAGTTGTCAACCATTAGTCACGATCGTGACATGTAATTCGAGGTCGTGACTTGTGACGCTTATTGGTAAACTCTTCTCAACTACCAACCGCTGGATAAGAATGATCAACCGCCATCAACTACGAGATGAAAAAACACCTTTTGGAAGTCAACCAGTCATTAAAAGGTGCCTTTCCATTATGGATAAAGATAAGACTTTGCATCTAATCACAATGAAGTGATGCAACTCTTCGCCAATGGACATGACTCTTCATTTGGATAGACGCAACCATTCATACTCTATAAAATAGGGTTCCAAACAAACCATTTTCGTGGAGAATGTGGATGTGATTCATGGTGTGATATAGATGATATGCGTGATACACAATGGAGAGTGAAAATTCTATAGATTTCACTAGTTCAAAGTTAAAGGGAGAAAAATGTATAAGTGATTCGATACTTATTTCGATCACTAGATTTCTCCACTTATTCGAGTGATTTTTATATGAGTGTAATTGCAAAGCACTTATCAATAAAAGTTTTCATTCTTCAACATTCATTTGTTCGATATTCACAAAGAATAGCATCCTACCGGAGGTTCTGTACGAGTCGAGATAGAATTCAAAGTAGATGTAGGAATTGCGAGAATTGACGACTCCCATTAATGAGTGGATACGGTTTGATCAACTTTAGCTTTCACTTGCATACCTTACAACTTTACTTTGTTTTCTACATATACTTTCTATTTCAAAGTTTATGATATGTCTATGTGTCATAACGAGTATTTTGTCTTGCATCATTTATATTAATCAAGCTATATGCTTTCGAGTTAACTTTAAGAATGATTTCGGGGTTAACAAGATTATGTATAATCACTGGATCAGTGATTATAACGCTGTTTAGTTGGAGTAGTAACTTGCTAAATATGGCTATGTGAGAGTGACCCGTACTAAGCATAGTAATATTGTTATCTAGGTTCTTATAAGTGTCATAATTTGTTTACCCTAGATCTAGAAAAGTCATTTCATGTGTTGCTCTGCGGTGAATTATTGAATATTTGGGCGTCTAGAACCGAGTTTATTGAAGTTATCTAGTATATGAAATCTTCTTGATGATTTTGCATGTTTTTCTCTACTATACTTGTTCTTAGGGAATATCTATATAGTTTATATCTTCTCTAATATGTTCATGCATCTGTCTATTCACCATTCCATTATCTAACCCATCCAAACCCTCCAATAATTAATTATCTAATTTCTTTTGTTCCGTAACTCTAGTTGGTCTTAAGAATCGAATTCCTTCCCTGTGGGATTGATATCTTTTAAAACTACATAGAAACTGTATACTTCCAGTGGTCACCATTTTTCTATTTGATAAGCGGTATTGATAACACCTGTTTGCATTTTGAACTTTTATCTTATTAGTAGAAAAGTGGGGAACAAGGTTTTTTGTTTCATCATCGAATATAAGCCCATCTAAATTAGTATAGTAAAAACATTACGATCATGTTTTTGGCGCCATTACCGGGGAAGGTAAGTGCGTTCTAGAGATAAAATTGCTAGAGACTACTGTTCGTTTTCTAATTATATCTATTTGTTTATTTCTTAAACTATATAATTTGTCAATCCTAACTTGGATGTGAAAAATAAGAATATGAAATACTCATCTTGGAAGTGATACATCATATTATTGCATCTAAATTTTTGATAAATAGAATATTTTCTTATATTTTTCCTATTCGCATTCGTGACTCCCATTCGTGCTCATGATTTCCTCTAAAAAACTTTCTGTTTCTCAAACTCTATAAGTCACGATCGCGACAATTTATCACGATCATAACTTGTGCGATAATTGCAGCAGTTTTGCAGTTATTCGACGGTTATTCCACGAACTTCTATAAAATTGATGTGCGAAGTTCATCAATTTCTCACTTTTGCAATATGAATTTCTTAAACCTTTCCCATCTCAATTCAATTCCAAAAATCTCAAATTACATTATTAATTTCAGAAATTCTTCCAAAATGGTTTTGGCAAACAAATCCAATCTAATTCCTCCATCGAACTACAAGAATTGTATGAGGCACCATTCCCAATCCATTCACATGAAGAAGGAGATCATTTCAAGTTTATTAAAGATGCTAAATACAAAAGTTCCTGCACCATTCATAGGAACAGTTTCATCAACCTTGGAGTGTATGAAAGATTAATGTATTATCTCAGAATTCTTAACTTTGTCATTTACTCGAATATAACTCTAGGGAATTGTGTGGACAACTGCATGGAGATGTTGGTCACACTGGCATGGAAGAACGATAGATAGAATTGCTTAGTTTATCATCATCATGCGAAAGAATACAAGTTGACGAGGAAAGCTTTGGACATGTATATGGGATTTCCAAAGGATTGCTACAATGGGATCCTTTACCAACATGGAATTGCCTGACTGGCCAAACTGAGTTCAAATAAGAATTTGCCTATAGCTGGTGGATTTGTGATCCTTATTCACTCGCATTGCACTTTTACTTAAGTGGTGCATTTTTTGGAAAGTCGACACTCGATCTTGTCATTCCTGAAGAATTATTCATGATGGAAGCAATTTGGAATGGCACAGTTGTTGATGTTTCGGGGATAATGATGGAGACACTTATGTCTGCCGCACAAAATCCTAGAATGATAGAATACGGGTGTCCAACGATGGGGAATTTATTGGGATAGATTAGGAGAATGCCTTATGCCACTGAAGTCTTTACTGATGAAGATGAAATTCAAAAATTAAAAATGAAAGTTTTCTTCGAGTATGGATTTCTTGTAAGGTGAATTGGAGAAGAGAGGATAACCTATGATTGGAAATCATGGGAGGAAAGAGTGGAAGTTGACAGAAAATGAGAAAGGGAAATCGCAAGGGAGGAAGAACGGAAATCGCAAGGGAGGAAGAACGAAAATCAACCAACCTTCGAAGAAGGTTGAATGAACTTATGGAGGTGCAGATCTCAATTCATAGGAAAATCGACGATATTCATAACTGATGTTTAATGTCAAGCGAGTTCTACGAGAATCTTATTATAAGATTGACATAATGAAAGAATCGCTTCCCTCCGAATAAATATTAATTTTTCATTTAGATTTAGGATTTTGTACAGTTTGTTGTTTTTGTTTTTGTTGTTTCTTTGTTTGTTTGTTTGCTTGTTCATTTACTTGTTTGTTTGTTGATGTTGGGTATGAATATAATTAATATATATTATTTAACATGTTTATTTTTTCTAAGTTTTTATAGGACTAAGTCTAAAAAAATTGAAGAAATAAAGGAATTGAAGAAAGTCGCGATTGCGATATAGTTCGCGCTCGTGACATAATGCAGTAAAACCTTCTATTCCTATTATGAAGAAAGTCACGATCACGATAGGCCTTCGTGATCGTGACATGGGTAGAATATTACCATTACAGCTCGTAATTTAACACGCGACAGATGGCTGAAACTACCATTAACAGCTAGTTTGAAGTAGAAACGGCTATATTGACTATTTTGGCAAATCAATGACCTATTAGGACTCTATATAATGGTCTAGATTGAATCCATAACCACCACAACCTTCTACAAATCTTACAAAAGTTCTGATTCTTTCATTTATCAGCTTTTACATTCAAAACCTTTTCAAACCCTTTACTTCAAAACAAAAACCAACATGCCTCGTGTTAAGGTAGTAGCAAATAGAAGACAAATCCCTAATTATCAACAAGAATTCAGATGTCCTTTTTCGATTCATACAAGAGAAGAAGGAAAAAGATTCTAAATTCTCAATAAATTGGAGATCAACGGTATGATTTTTCTTGATATGGTTTTCTTGGAGACAACGGGCCTCCATGAGCAAATGGGGATGTATCTTGCTGATCTTGGTTTAAGCACGTTTGTGGGAATGATATTTCCACAAAATCGGGATTGGATTTTGAAATGTCTAGTGACATTCGATTTTGAAGACAAGAAGAAGAGGGCGATTCAATTTCACAACCAAGGTAGACATTACACCGTCACCAGAGAGATGATGAGTGCTTGGTTCGGGTTTGAAATTGAAAATTCATCGAGCATGACAGATTCTTTTCAACCAAATAGAGTTTGGGCAGATTTAATGGGTAAGAGAAACTTTGATCCTAAAAATTCTCCTAATAAATTGATTAAGGATGAGTGCATTCTTCTACTCCACAAATACCTTTCCACTTTGGTATTTTGTCCAATAGAG
Organism: Euphorbia schlechtendalii; assembly: GCA_949673415.1. Classification (NCBI taxonomy): domain Eukaryota; kingdom Viridiplantae; phylum Streptophyta; class Magnoliopsida; order Malpighiales; family Euphorbiaceae; genus Euphorbia; species Euphorbia schlechtendalii. Next base: position 19,730 of record CATIWQ010366589.1, read on the forward strand.
AACACCAAAGTCCAAAAGCGAGATTTGTTTGTTCTTTCTTGTGCGATGAATAAGCAAAAAGCAGAATTCGTGGATATTATTTAGGATATGATGAATAAGAATTCTACAAGCATGAGAAATAAGATTGGGGCGGCCGAAATTATCACCGCTATCATCTTGGGTGCAAGAAACCAACTCCCTTATGTTGAACAACCGGGTGAGTATTTTCGTTATATGGATGGGAATTATTTGAAGAATACCGAACTTCTACAAGAGAATGATGGTGTCTATTCTTTCTACTCCTACTCCAAACACACCAAGAAGCTAACCTCGACTCATGAAGATTCTTCCGTTGGCCCATCTAATTCAACCGCTAGACGTCGTCCTAGAAAGGCTCCGATGATCGAAGAAGAAGATGAAGAAGAAGAAGACGAAGCTTCAAAAGATTGGAAGGCGAGTATGCAACAAAAATTAGACAATTGCTAAGCGGAACTTGGAGTAATGAAAAAGGACATGAAGATTCTAAAGAAAAGTAATAAATTGATGCTTCCAAAATTAGTATCCTTCTTTAGAAAACAAAATTGTCAATTTACTCCTAGTCCTCCGGATTCACCTTCTCAATAGGTTTACTCTTTTATTATCTTTATTTACTTTTCTTTTTCAAATTTTTTAGACTAGTTGATTATTTTTAGTTTTTAGATTTTGTGTTTTTAGTTTAATGTCTCACAATGAGGACATTGTGTTCTTTAGTGTGGGGGGGCATTTGTAAAGTCCCAAAAATCCAAAAAAATTAAATAAATTTAAAAAATTGAAGAATTTGAAAATTTTTCTTGATTTTGTGTTATTTATACTTTATCCATACCTATACTATACTAACATATGTTCCAAGGTCATTGTGAGTGTTAGGTATTACAAGTTTGATGTTAGTGCATATTTTGAACAAAATATTTCCATTATGAGCGCACGTTGAGAGTGTGAGAGCTTTTTGCACAACATTTAGCATTTGGCAAGGATGAGTTGTGAGTAACATTCGAAAGCAACATTCCAAATAAGTTTCGATATATATTTCAATGCAACATGAATTAGTATAAGTTATATAGTTTTAGTTTAATGCTACCGATAAGTTAGTTGTGGAGTAATATCTAGTAGTGTTCTTACTATGAGTTTTATATGATATTCTCGAATACGTCCTATAAGTATTAAGTGTGTTAAAGTGTAAGGAAACTATAGCCATAATACTTTAAAAGTGATCAATAAAGGATGAGGGTATTAAGAGAGAAAAATCAAAAGAAAGAGAGGATAACCAATGAGTTATGCAAAAGGTGAGGAATGGTACGGAGCAGAAACTGCAACCATTCAATGAG
>CATIWQ010366645.1:0-16722 GCA_949673415.1 Euphorbia schlechtendalii
TGGCGGGTTCAAGGGCTTCCCAGTTGATCAAGTCCTTTGAGACTGAATGGGCCCAAACAATGTTTCCCCACACTGCTCCTTTTGGATTGTATTGGTAAAATAGATGATAATACCCATTGAAATACATTGGCCCTGCTCCAAAATAATTAAACACCAAATGCAATATTTAGCAATAGTTTAGTACTTAGATGCGTTTTAGGTATTTCTTTTTGCCGCACCAGATCGGTTTTTTCTTCTATTTTTTTCAAAAATGTATTTTCTAATAATTTTTAGGAAAACATGAATAGGGGTAACAACTCTAAATTATCTCTATGAACTTTTTTTAATCAGTAAAATGAAATTAGCCTTTGAAATTTGACAACTAGAAAATGAAAAATGGAAAGGAATAGCTTACCATTTGGATCTGTTGTAGTTTAAAGTTGTCCGGTGAATTTAAGAATCCAAAGGGTTACATGGAAAAATGAAAAAAATTAATTAGTATACATTATATACATTAACTCAGTTTAAAATTGATCAATAATTGATAAAATCTTCATCCAAAACTATCCAATCTTCCTCAAATTTACCGTGCAATTAATTTTATCCACAAAATTTAATCACAAAAGTTGAGCGTTAAATAGAACTAAAATTTGCACAACATGAAATACTAGTAAACAACTAATTCACATATATTAGCCAGTTAAGACTATTGGCAAAGATTAACTTTTTTATTTAAAAAATGATAAAAGTAACCTTATCAGAAATAATGCAAGTTGGAGAATCTTGCAAATAATAAAAGTGACAGAAAACATCATGTGTAAAAACTGAAAAAGTTAATTTAATTGACTGAATATTCACTTTTTTGTGTTGTATAAATTTCATGAGATTGTAACAAATGCCAAGAATGATACAAACACAAACATATTTTAAGAGAAAGAGAAACGTGACAATCATTGAAACGTACTTTCGAAAAAATTGCAGGAAATTGACCGTAATGTAGGCATATAAGTAACAAAAACGCAAAATCATAATGTGGAAAATTTCTTCAGTATTTTCGATATTAAATAAAAATTCTAAGCATTGATTACAATTATTATATGTTTAAATAAACAATTATTGAATAAAACTATTAACAAACTAGATCTTTAACAACAACAAAACAAATAACTATTGAACTAACCTAAATATTTTAAAGTTGGGATAAGTTTATAATAATATTAATTGTCCCTCATAAATGTTTGAAGATTGATTCAAAAGATCGAAGGCTTTTTTAAAACAAGATATTGCATGTAAAAAGTACTAATTGGTTCTTAATAAATCTCACAGGCATCATGGTATTACGTAAGACAAATGTACGTCTTAATTAAATCTTTAATATTAAAGTTCATAGAATCCAGCTTTATAGTTCCAGATTGACAGAGTTGCTTTGAACTTATCCGATCACAAAAAGAAGACATTTAAAAAAGAAAGTCAAATTTTGCAAAATATTGTACTTAATATTCCAAAATAAAAGCGATTGAGTTTTGTTCTAGTGATTAAGATGAATTTATATATCCTAGAGGTTTTAGGTTCGTGTAATATCTGAGATGGGTTGAAGATTTTTTTTTTCATTTAATGTAAATTCAAATGAGGTAATTCTTTTTTTTAAAAAAATCCAAAATAAAAAAATATATATATTGTCCAATCAGATAATACTATAAATAAGTCATAAATTATTATTTCCAATTAAGTCAAATATATACTTTCAAGTCTTGAAATTCTAGATCTTACTTAAATTTTGCAGAAAGATAAAAAAATGTATGTAAATCCAATGGTTCTAGCTTAATTTACGAACCTATAAAATTGAAATAATGAAAAGTTCAAAAGAATAAAGATTATTCACTCAACTGAATTTTGTTAAAATTTTGATAATTATTTATCCTCCAAAACATAATTTCGGTAATAAATAAAAATTTGTAGATATAGCAAAAAACATCTGAAGAATTAGTACTATATCTATTTTTTAAATTTAAAAATGTTAAAAGAAATTAAAAAAAAACAAAAATTAATGTTAACAAAAAAAGGTTTCTAGTAAAATAACGACTTTCAAAACAAATTTTGAATCAACCGACTAAATTTTGGTCTAGCACGTGATCACTACAGTTAAAAATTTTTAAAAATGTAAAATTATTTGATTAAATCTCAACAATATTGATAATATTTCACCATATTTGAAGAAACAAATTTAATATTATGGTGGTGTATCTAACGGTACTAAAAGGTTTGAGAAATCCAAGAATCCTGCCAAAATGCAGGGACTGATTTGATAAAAGTAGAAATACACGTTTATAAAAATAATATAAAATGTCTTTTTCTACGTATGAAAAATTCCGCATGCAATTTAAAGTCCATTTGCATGACATATAGACTTTTCTGCAGCCAAAAAAATGAATACTATTTTCTTATTGAATATATATATATATATATATATATATATATATATATATATATATATATATATATATATATATATATATATTGCAATTATAGAGTTATTTAGCCTAGATTCAGGCAATAAACTCGTTGGATTCACATGATTTCATATAGTCTCCCAACTTGGTGTTTTTTTTATTACATGAGATATAAGGTGACTTTATTACTAAGTTAATTGTCTATTTTTAAAAAGAGCTAATATGGGACTTATCCAGATAGTTTTCTATTTTCAACGAAGTTTATAGACATATATAGTTAGCTTTCAAACATTTATAAATATTTAAACGTAAGTTAGATCCAAAAAATAGAATAATCCAAATATAGCACGTAAGCTGTACATATTCCGTCAACTATTCTTTAATTTAACAAATTTATTTTTAATATAACTACTTAATTAAGTTGTGAGTAGATCCAAATCTCAATCAATAAACAATTTAGATCAAACTGAAACTAAATTTACCTTCTTAATGACTAGATAAAAATTCCTTACTACGAGACTTTCATTAATAACCTTCATTTAGATAAAAAAAAATTCCGTATACTACTATCACCTAATCTTTTTATTGTTGGATAAAGTTTAATATTTCTCATCAAAAAATAAAAAAACACACATATTTATTATTACTATAAAAATAAAGTCACCAAAGTAACAACTAAAAAAAATTGCTTTCAGCCATTATGTGAAAAGGAATTGAAAGAACAACATATATAGGCAGATATACAATTGATGACACAATGAATATAAAAATTAACAACAAAACAAAGGTAGATTTTAAGGTGATTTTATCAAAATAAAGTTTCCATTACTTTGTTACTTATCGCAATTTGATCAATGGTGTGAAAATAACACAACGGTTTATTAAAAACAAAGTCATCATAACCTACATGAGTACATCTTGATTATTTCTGTATTTATACTACCATCATGTAGAACGTGACAAAGATTATGAAATCACAAAATGTGATAAAATAACTCTATTGGTCAACTTAATTATAAATTTCTCATATCTTGTCTTTATTTGAATAACAAACAGAAGGAAAAAAAGGCTATTAATCAGATTTCTGATCAAACCAATATATATTACAGAAACTAATTGCTATGATAATCGTCAAATATATAACAAAAAAGTCCAAAAGAAAAAAAACAGAGATTAGAAAAATACCGTTAATCCAATGCTTAGGAGGCTGAAAATGATAACCAGTTCTGTGAAGTTCTTTAACATTAACGGCTTCCAGATTCTGAAAATCTGGGTGTATTCTATGAGATCCGCGTACCCCATTAATGTTGTCGTTTAAAAGGACAACAAATGCAATAACAGCCAAAAGGACAAGAAGACCAGGCCCAGCCATGGCCAATCAACCACAATAGAAAAAACAGTTTTTGTATTTTTGTGAAAATTTCCCTCAGAAGGAAAAATGGTATTGGACGAGAAAAGAGGAAGAACGAGTATTTATAGAAGGATGAATTGTTGTTTTTGAAAACAGAAACCACTTGCGGATAGAGATCTCAGTCATTGGTTAATGTTAATTTAAAATTGTCGTTATGACGGGTTTGAAATGTTCAACAACAATTTTCATAGTTTTAGATTTTTTTGGATTTATTTTGATTTTCCTTTCCACGTTTACTTTTCTCACTTTAGTTACAGGTCAAAATTTTAAAATAGTTACTTATTTTCTATTTTTTTTATTTAGGACCCAAGTTTTTAAATTTATCAATTTAAGACTTGCAATTAATAGAGGATTATTCTTCTAAGAATTTAAACATTTTTATAAAATTTTAGATTACACTCGGTGCATTATATTTTCATTCTATCAGCTTAATGAATGATCTAATATTTTGTCGCAAAAGATAAATTTTTTTTGTATAAAAAATTTTTATTGAGGAATGATCAAAATGGCAGAAATGTTCTATCCAGTTGGAGGAGAATGAGCATAAGATTATAATATAGTGGTAATAATTACATACTGATAATGTAAAACAAATATATTGGAGTGAGACTGCTATGCTGCACTTCATTACAACAGATCTTCTCCAGCTAAAAGTCAAGTTGAGTTTGTTGCATTTGGCGTTAAAATTTGTTTAGCGATTATCAAACTTAAGTAAAATTTTGCGATTATCAAACTTTAGTGATTGCATGCCAACATTTCGTACCGATACTTTTTCTCTTTTGGCATCACTTGAACAGCTCTAGATCAGTTTTGAAACTTGAAAGGCATTAAACTAGAATATCATGTCTAACAGAATGTTTAGAAGCATAAGGCGTTACATAGGTTAGCGCAGCTTTAAATAAAGTAAGCTTAGTGCTGATATACATATAAACAAATCCTGATGCTGAGTTTTTTTTTCCTTTGATAATAACTCGGCACAACAACTAAAGCAATCTTAAGCAATAACTTAATTAAGTTCAAGTTAGCATGTTGAGTTAGTGTTCCTAAACTAAGCTCGTGATTAACTACTTTATTAAGAGTTTACTTAATACCTAATTAATTTTATTTATCCTGATTAGTTTGTTATTCCAAAACTCAAGATACTGTGAGGTATCATTAAGCTTGGTTCAACGATCTCCCCAATTTATGGAACATATAACAAACTAAGTTGAAGTAGGAATTAACTAAGTAAGAATTTATAAACATGAAAAACCTAGTATGAAGACAAGACTCCCCCCATGCTGAGTGACTCTTTCCAGTCAACACTAACTCCCCCAAGCTGAGTGAGCTTCTTCTTTAAGTAGGACTTGTCTTGATCAGCTTCTCCAAAGTTGGTTTATATTGATTCTTGCAAAACTGAGTTATGCAAGTAACCAATAAAATATTGAGTTAAGAAGATCTAAACTTTTAAACAAAAGTTTTAAATTTCCATTTATATAACTCAATCAGTACACAATGTATGTTCTTAATAAGTTCTACATTTAAGAGCTATTACAACTATTGCTAAACAACTATTATATTTCTTCCTTTGCTAATGCTGCTTTGGTTTTGAAGGAAATGAGGATTTGTAGTTGTAAGATTTCTGCCTTGCAATACTTTCTCCCTCTTTGTTATCTGCTCCTAGACAAGTTAACTAAGACAAGTATTAAAGGAGTCCAATGCTTGGGAGAACATCTCTTTCTTCCCTAACAAGACCGGATTAATCTCTTTCTATAGCTTCTCTTTTCCATAATTGGAGAGGTACTCCTATTGATTGAGTTCTGGCAAAAGTGCGCTATCAAATCAAAGCCTTGGATGGAAAACTATAGAAAATATTGAAGTAGTCTACTCAAGTATCCTGCTGACAATGTTATCTTCAGCAGCACTTCCATTACAAAAATCCTTGGTGCTAGAGCTTGAAGATTTCTTGTTGTGTAATTGATGTCCTTAATGTCTTTTATACCACTATCCATGAGGGATTTAATGTTTTCACACATCAGATTGAGTTTATCCACCATAATATTAAACTTCTTATGCATTGTGTATCCATTTTGTAGATCAATGGAAAAGCTTTCGGATTGAAATATTTATCCCATGGCAGCAATCACAACCTTTTACGACTCCTTGGCATCACCCTCAATATTTAACTTGATCACAGAACATGTAGCATTTTGCCTTTGGTCCACAACTAAAATAATGGACCTTTATTGAATGTTGGATGTTAGTTTGAGCATCTAACTTGCTTAACACCTATGCCACGAGCTTATTCGTGTTGAGCTTTATTGATTCTTGCTCTTCTCCAAACTTGTGGAATTTGACAGTTTATTCTGCTAGAGTATAGTTGATGTTACTCAACTAAGATATTGCAACATCTAAGCTTCCTCTCACCTTAATCGTCACAACATTAGCTAGGATATTAGATATTGGGATAGCAGAGATGACAGTGGTTAACTACGCTAGCAAATCCATCAAGCATGTTAAAATAGTAGCCATCTTATTCACCATGATCTTTGCACTCTGCCTAGCAAGATGATCTCTAATTATTAGCAAGCTCTGATTGAATCCTCTCAAATTCTTCAAAGTATGCTGGCTCAAAGGGGACACTTGTGTACTGATTGAACTTAGGCATAACTGCCTTATTTTTATTAAATTATGTCAATTCAGCTAACAATAGCACTTGGCTAACTGGTGCATCCAATTCAACACTTAATTTGAGAGAAGGATATTTAGTCCTTGCTATCTCCCTTATCCTAGCCAAGATGGGTGAATCATTAAAGTCCTCTTGGACTTGATCTCTGCTAGTGTTGGATGCTTCCTAGGCATAAACTTTACCTCAACACCATTCACTGTTGATGGCTGAGTGGAACTCTCAACTATTTTACCCTCTTAAGCATAGTTTTTAGTGTGAGGGGTGGAGTCAATTAGCTTTATGGTAGGTAATTTGGTTTGGGGTGAATAAAAGGTTTGTTCAAAGTTTGTAGAAAGAAGAATCGTGCTTGGGGTAAAAGATGATGGTTGTGGTGAAGAAATGTTGGTTTTGTTTTTGGAGAAGGTTTGGGTGAAGGAGTAGGTGTAGACTATTTAGGATAAGTGTGAATGAGAGAATTTACAGGTGATGGTTGTGGAGAAGGGATTTTTATGGAAGAAGACTGTGTTTGAGAAGGAAGGTTTGGTTTAGAAATAGAAGGAAAAGGAGGTGGTAAAATATGTACCTTATTATTTGTTGATTGATCCACAGTTGATCAACACAAGGTAACTCGGCTTGTTGAGAACTTTTCTCCTAGTCTTTAGTAAAAACCTTAGTAATCTTATATAATGATTGCTGGTTGATTTCCTCAAGCTCCTCCATGTCACTTTCAACCAGGCGTAGAGGTCTCTTCACTCTCTTAGGAGCACTCCTCTTCACATGCACTCCCTTTAATTTCTTCTATATTTGATTTAAAGGGTTAGCAAATTCCTCCCTTTCTAAAAATTTTCTCTTTTTAGCTCTATGCTCAGCTTCAAGATGAGTATGAGATATTGACTTGATCTTCTTCAACACTTTAGGTCTCACAAGAGCGATTTTTCCTATGTTTCAACTTCATCTTCCTCTTCTTCTTATTGTTCAACTCCTCTCCTCTTCAACCTTAATTTCTTAGGAACTCTCCCCTTCAGTGCCTCTGCCTCCTTCTTCACCAAATGGCTTGCTCCCTTCAATTCCTTGATCACTCTTGCTAGGAAATTATTCGTCATAATGTTATGAACATCTACAGTGATAACAAGCCCAAATTGGCTCTCATCTGCTCCCTATTTGGTTAGGGTAAATATGGTGTTCTCTAACTAGTATTGTTCAGCACAAGATTTCTTTGGTACCTCTTCTGTAGCTTGAACTGGTACTCATTGAGTGATGATTCCTTGAATTTCCATATAGAATAAAAATTTGGAGAAAACTTTGAACTTTAGAAAATTAGGGATTTACAGAAGAAAAAAGATTAGAATTCTTGAAAGAATGAAATTATATCTCCTGCCTAAGTCCTCCTTTTATGGTCCTCCAAATCTATAATAACTAACATGTCTCTTTTACAAGCAAAGATCAAATAGAATGGTGAGATTGAACAAATATTGAACCAACTTAGTAAAGCATAGTTTTTTTCATAAAGGTTAAGATTCAAAAAAAAATTTAAAGGAGGAATTGAAAAATACTACGAGAAAACAAACAACTTAATTTAACGAAGCTTAGTGAAAACGTATTACCATAGTTACTCAGCGCAACTTTGATTTCTTGCCTTTGACACTTAGCGAATTTTTTGAGATTTCTTCAAATTGGATTTGTCATGCCAATTAGCTCTCTTAAGGTGTTGAACCGCTCTTTTGAAATTGGTTTGGTAAATATGTTAGCATGTTGCTCCTTTGAAGGAACATATTACAATTTGACATCTCCTCTTAGCACATGGTCCCTTATAAAGGAATGTCTAATATTAGCATAATTCATCTTACCATGTTGAATTGGATTTTTGGATAGGTCAATAGCACTCTACACATAACTTCAAGGAATTCAAACTTTATACCATAATCCTCTAATTGATGCTTAATCCATAGCAGTTGTGCTACACAACTCCTGCAGCCATGTACTCAGCTTTTGTTGTGCTAATTGTTATGGAAGTTTGCTTTTTGTTGTACCATGAAACAAGATATTCTCCTAGGAAATTACATCCACCTATAGTGTTTTTCCTATCAAGCTTGTCTATTCTATAGTCAACATCCGTGTATCCTCTTAATGTAAAGTCTGAGCTGTTTGGATACCATAATCTTGCATCAATATATCCTTGCCAATACCGAAGAATTCTCTTAACAATTGATAATTAAGATTCTCTAGGGCCATCTTGCTAATGAGTACAATAACATATAGAGTAGTGAATATAATGCCTACTAGGTGTTAAGTAAAGTAGGGAACCAATAATACCTCTGTAGAACTTACTATTTAAAGGCTTACTAGTTTCATCCTTACTTAGTATAGTATCCATATCCATAGGAGTTGACATTGGTTTGACTTTCTCCATGTCAAACTTCTTAAGAACTTCCTTGACATATTTGGATTTGCTTATGAAATTCTATCATTACTTAGCTTGATTTTCAGACCAAGGAAGAAATTCAATTCTCTCATCATTGACATTTCAAACTTTCTCTTCATTTGCTTGTTGAACTCTTTGTGACGTGCTTCATCAGTTACTCCAAAAACCATATCATCAACATAGATTTGGATTAGAAACACATCTTCTTTCTTGTGCTTGATAAACAAAGTTGTATCGGCCTTTCTTCTAACATAGCCTTTGTTAAGCAAACACATAATTAGTCTTTCATACCAAGCACGGGGTGTTTGCTTTAATCCATATAGCTCATTCTTTAACTTGTATACATGCTCGGGGTTCTTTGAATCTTCAAATCTAGGAGGTTAACTCACATATAATTCTTCTTGAATGAAGCCATTTAGGAAATCACTTTTCACATCCATTTAAAATAGCTTGAGGTTTATATGTGATAAAAAAAGCAATGAGAATCCTAATAGCTTTAAGTCTTACTACTAAAGCATAGGTCTCATTATAATCGATTATTTCTTGTTGATTGTAGCATTAAGCAATGAGTTTGGTTTTGAGTCTTGCAACATTCTATCTTCTTCAAGTTTATTCTTGAAAACGCACTTGGTTCCAATGATCGATTTGCCTCTTGGTCTAGGTACTAGATCCCACACATCATGAGGTTTGAATAATCTAGCTCTTCTTGCATTATGATCATCCAATAGTCATAAATTCAGCTTCTTCAAACTTCTTGGATTCAATCAATAAAATGAATGTTGGATGACTCATAATTCTATTGAGATGACCTCGCATCATTACAGGATTATGAACGTCATCAACAATCCGATCAATGAGATGATTGCAAAGAGTCCTAATCTCTCTGTGAAGATGTATATTTGGCATTAGAATCTCCATGTTGGGTTATTGTTGTTGTTGATTTGGATCATCATTGTTGAAATTAATTGAGAGATCTTCATCAACTTTAACTTCCTCGATATTTGGCTCTTGTGTTGAGTTGGGTAACACATAAGCATCCCTTGATCTTTTTTTTACATTATTAGTTTCATCAAAATCTACATGCATAGAGTTTTCTAATAGGCCAATTCTCTTGACATATATTCTATATGTTGTGAGCATGGGATTTTGTACCAGTTCGCGCTTTCAATGATGATGACTTTTTGGGATTCTTATCCTTGAATTACACAATTTTCAATTATCTGAAGATTTCCGAATGGGAATATTCCTCGTCACCAACTTATGTTAAGGACTTAAATTTTTAAAATTAAATCAACAAAATAAATAAAAAATATATAAAAATATCGAGAGAAGCCCAACGAGACTAGGCTTGTCGGACGGAAGACCTCAACAAGTCAGCTCGCTAGATTCCAGCGAGCCAAGAGGGCTCGCTGGAATTTCTAGCAAGCCCCTCACTGGAAATCCCAGCGAGCTCACTGGAATTTCCAACTAGCCAAGCTGGATCGCTGGAATTTCCAACGAGCCTCACTGGAAATTTCCAACAAGCTGACTTTCCCCTATAAATATAAGGTTCTTTTTGGATTGAAGGGGGCCCGAAAATTTCACAAAAAAGTTTGATTTTCTCAAGAAGAATAACATGAAAAATTACAAAAATATTTTCTTTCAACATTATTTGAATACATTTGGATCCAAAATACGTTTGGATTCTGAACCTTAATTATTTTCTTATCATTTTTTCTATCTCTTTTTCCACAAAAATCCTCAGATATCCTCAAATCTAAAACAGATTTAGTGCCTGAGACTGATTATTTTTAGGATAAATAAACATTTATTTTCCACATAAATCAAACAAAAAAGATGAACGATGAACGCTCCCGGGGATCAAACGAATACGCCGAAATGGATTCGCACCGAAAGGGTAAGCCTCTGAGTTCCTAGAGTAGCTTTATCTCATGCCTTTTTCATATTTTATTTTATTCCGCATGTCAACCTAGGAATAATTTTGCTTCTTGTTATTTTGTAGACATTAATGTAATATTTTCATTCCGTCTTTTTCTATTTCTTCTAATTGTTGAAGATACATGTTACAATACCCCCACGAGGGGAATTAAAATCATTCCCGAACAACAGACCTTACTTTTTTCCATGTGATCAGTTTCACTAATTAAAAATGACTAACATATTTGTAAATAAAATGAATTGTTTTATTTTTAAATAAAAAAAATTTCAAACGTTGAATTTTAATTAGGCCACACGGGCCTCGCCAAAATCAAATCGAGCATACATTGAAATATTCATGTCGTGCTATATACCATGTGCTAATCTTTGTGGATGCAGGCTAGATATATGCCTAGGTTTTATTTTCCTTCGGGTATTGCAAATATTTTTATGGAAATGTAATTAATAGATTAGGCAGGCGGTTGCATCCCCGAGGTTTTGTAATTTGTTAATTTATCTTTTCGCATTTATTTACTGCTTTATGTATGGATTTACTACTTTCCGCATGCACGTTAAATCATACATTATAAACTCAAAAATGACATAAGTGTGAATATGCACAATTACGAAATACGATTTTCTATAGATGTAATATAATGTGGTCCAATAAGAAATAAGCAACTTATTCTGAACCCGAATAACTGTGTTTTACTAGGCCGTCCCCCAGACGTTAAGCCTCACGGGACTCTAATTCTTGGAAGAGCTAATTCGGGTGGTGACTCTACACTAAGAGACGGTGGATTCAAGTTTGACCAATCTAAAATGTTTCTCGCTTTCTCTTTCAAACCTTTTTGGTTCCCCACCAGGTACATTTTATTTTCACTAAAACACCCCGGTGGACCGCGTCTCTCATTTCACGTGCTCTCGATCCATCACTCCATGTCGTCCGTTCACATATGCACTAATGTTTATTGAGTAACCCAAAAAGATACCTTCATACGCCTTAGGATCAAACTTTCCTATCTACTCCTTAGTATGCAAAATAAAACACCTACAGCCAAATGACTAAAGATGACCAATCTTAGGCTTTCTACCTTCTCAAAGTTCATAAGGGGTTTTCTTTATAATTGGAAGAATTAAAACTCGATTAAGAATATAACAAGCTGTGTTAACAACTTCTCCTCAAAAGTACTTTGGTAGATTGCTATTACTCAGCATGGATCTTTCCATTTCAACTATGGTTTTCTTCTTCCTTTATATAAACCATTTTGTTGAGGAGTATAAGAAGTAGAAAATTTGTGGTCAATATTATGCATTAAACAGAACTCTTAGAAATGAAAGTTCTCAAACTCGCGTCCATCATCACTTCAGACTCTATTGATTTTAATTCCTAATTCATTCATTTTCCGAAAATTGAGTTTGACAAAATACTCAAAGGTTTCATATTTTCTACTGAGTAAGATTACCCAAGTGAATCTCGTGAAGTCATCAACTACAATAAGAGAAAATCTCTTTCCAACTATGCTCAAAGGCTGAACAAGGCCGAAGAGATCCAGCTATCTCTTAGTTGTTATATTGTTAATTGATCTAAATGATTTTCTAGATTTCTTACCAAGTTGACATGCTGAGCAAAGTCTATCTCTTTCAAAGCTAATATTAGGTAAGCCCTCAACTAATTATTTTTTAGCCAACTTAGATAGAATGTTCATATTAATATAACCCAACCCTTTATGCCAAAACCATGACTTTCCTCCTTAGATACAAGATAAACATTAGTGGAGTTAGGGGATAAGTCAATCATATAAACATTATTAATTCTAGGTGAAATGAGAATAGTTGAATCATTCTTATAGTCAATTAATGAGCATCTTCCTGAGTTAAAAGTAACCTTCATGTCTTTGTCACAAAGTTGGGTTACACTTTGTAAGTTGATCTTCAATCCTTTGACCAGAGAAACCTCTTTGATTGAAAGATTAGCATTCACTATACCATTTCCAACAACCTTACCTTTTGGTAATCTACAAGGTTGGCAATTTCGTTTCTTTTAAGCTCCAATGTGATGAACTACTTTTCATCAATAGTCATATGCCTCGAGCAACTTCTATCCAAATATTACATTTTAGTATCACCAGCGGATCTCAAGCTCGCCTGCTAAACAATAAAGTTTTTTCAGATACTCGTGTCTTTAGTTTTGGTCCTCCCTTGTTAACAGTGCTTATTTTAGTCCAGTCAAACTCATCATAATAACCATTTTTATGTAATCAGAGAATTGTGGCATATCCAACTTTCCCACAAAAACTGCACACTATTTTCGGTTTGGGCTAGCTCTCATTCTTCTTTCGAAAAGCTTTATTTTCCTTATTAGAGTTGCGAGTTTGGTATTTAGAGTTGGGGTGTTATTTGAGGAGTTACCCGTACTTCTTTCAAAGGGTGTTAGCTGAGTGAATTTCTTCTTAGGAAACTTTTTCTTATAATTCTCATTCTTCTTCATGAATTGTTTAAATTTTCTGGTCAGCAACGCTATTTGTTCATCTGAATCTTCTTCTAATGAACCAGCTTTAAGAACGATAGCTCTGCTTTCCTTCTCTTTTCACTTTCTTTTCTTGGTATCGCCTTCATACTTTCTTAAGGACATCTCTTGTGTCAGCAAGGTTCCAATAATCTCATCACACTTGTAAGTTTTCAAGTCATGAGCTTCTTATATGGCGCACTTCTTAGCATCACATTCATTGGTGGAACTTTTAATAATCTTCTTCACAATCTCTTCCTCGGTGAAGTTCTTTCCGAGTCTTTTCAAGTAATTAATGATTTTAACATTTCGAGTATTCATGCTCTGCACACTTTCACTATTATCAATCAGGAACAATTCATATTCCCTTATCATCAAGTTGATCTTTATCTCTTGACTTTATTTGTACCTTCATAAATACCTCTTGCTTTCGCTAAATTCCATGTACTATCTCATAACCTAAGACCCTGTTAACTCAGACAATTCATACACACAATGCAAATAGTTAATGGATGTTGCATTCTCCTTGAGATTCGGATCAACACTATTATAATCTTCAGGCTCGACAGGTATTCTTTACCCATTCCTAACTTTTGTTGGAATCTGAGGGTCATTCTCAATAAATAACAATGCTAGCATGCTCTGTGATTGGATTAAAATTTTCATGCTATTTTTCTAAAATGTATAGTGTTGGCCACCAAAAAGTGGAGGTTTGGTTACAGACATTCCTTCTTCAAGGAGTGTCGTTTTCCCCTAACCGAGTATATAAGATGGATTTTTATAAGTCATTTGGATCTTTTACTCAAGATTGTGAGATCTTCAGTTGAGAACTTGCTCTGACACCACTTATTGGTCATGTTAACTTTAATAAATCGGTCAGAATGAAGTGAATGACTTTACTTTGTAAAACTTGATAACTTTACTTTGTAAAACTTGATTCAAGTTAAAAAGTTCTTGCAAAGATAAAATGAAGTTAATGAAAAAACAGTTTAGTACAACTACAAAACTACACAACTTAAGCTAACTCAGTTTTGTACAAAAACCTTACTTAGCACATGCAAGTTTTATGCAGAGTGAAAAATAAAGAGTAAAAAAATGCAGAGTGATATAAAACTACTTTAAACTAAGGATGCTGAGTCAAAGAAATATAACACTTGAGAATTATCCTGGTTCTGCCTCTGCCTACCTCTCCAATCCCCAGATTTCTTTCCAAGCTTTAATCCACTTATATTTAACTCCTTTAAATCAAGTAGAGAAGCCTTTGACCATTGGTACAGATTACACAAAGTACCTTCCAAGCTATCTACCACCCAAAAAGTTTGAGTATTCTTCTTAAACTACTAAACTCAACTTGAATTGGAAGATTGAGAAGAGAAACACAGCTTATAGAATATGTTGGTTTCTTTTACAATTTAAGATCTTTGCTTTCTCTAAGACTAATTACTCTCCTATAATAAATTGATTAGAACTTTGAATGTTTAATTTTTATTGCTTGAGGTATTTTAAAAGCTCAGTTACTTTGGATAGAGTTTCAACTCTTTAGAAATCGAGATGATTCACCAACTAGGAACTGCAATCTTTAATCTCTATTTATAGGCATAGATTTTGAAGAAGTCATTGTAATGTAACGTCTTGACTTTATCTTCATATTCTCTTCTCTTAAGTTCTTCAAATTCTTCCCATTGGAGAGAGATTTGAAACCGTTGTGAAATAGCAAATTTATCCATTGTTGCACGATACTAATCCGTTGATTAATTTCTCATCAAGGCTTGTTTGATTCTATTTTCAAGGTAGAGTGCGATATGCAACGTTTTCTATTTCTTTGAAATCATAAAATTGCAGTTTTGCATGGCATTTCTGAATATGGTGAACTGCAAAATCTATTTTGTCTTGGACTTTAGTGATTACACGTCAACATTTCGTACTAATGCCTTTTTACTTTTGGGACCACTTGAATAATCCTTTATTTTCAGCGCCAAATCAGTTTTGAAACCTAAAACGCATCAAACTAGAAAATTTTATCTAACATAATGGTTAAAAGCATAAGGCATTACATAGGTAAGCACAGCTTTAAATAAAGTAAGCTTAGTGTTGAGATACATCTAAATAAATCGTGAGGTTGAGTTGCTTTACCTTTCATATTAACTCGGCACAACTATTCGCCACTTTTCTACTGATAATATAAAAGATCTAAATATGAACAAGTGTTATCAGTACCGCTTATCAAATAGAAAAATGATGATAAATGCAAGTATACAGTTGCGATGTACTTTTAAAAGATATCGATTCCATAGGGAAGGAATTCGGTTCTAAGGATCAACTAGAGTTACGGAACAAAAGAAAATAAAATAAGTTGAAGGTTTTGAAGGGTAAACTAATGAATGGATAAATGCATGAACATATTAGAGAAGATACAAAGCATATAGATATTCCCTAAAAACAAGTATAGTAGAGTAAATTATGCAAAATAATCAAAAATGTTTTATGCACTAGATAACTTCAACTAACTCAGTTCTAGATGCCCATATATCCTGTAATTCACCGCAGAACAACACATGAATTGACTTTTCAGAATCTAGGGTAAACGAATTATGACACTTATAAAAATCTAGATAACAATAATACTATGCTTAGTACGGGTCGCTCTCACATAGCCATATTTAGCAAATTACCACTCCAAAAATGTTGGCTCACTAAACATCGTTATAATCACAGATCCAGTGATTATGCACAATCTTGTTAACCCCGAAACTACTCTTAAAGTCAACTTGAAAGCATATAACTTCATTAATATAAGTGACGCAAGATGAAATACTCGTTATGACACATAGACATATCATAGACTTCAAATTAGAAAGTATAAGTGGAAAACAAAGTAAAGTTGTAAGGTATGCACGTGAAAGCTAAAGTTGATCAAACTGTATTAACTCTTTACTGGGAGTCTTCAATTCCAGCAATTCTTGCGTCTACTTTGAATTCGGTCTCGACTTGTATAGAACCTCCTTTAAGATGTTATTGCTTGTGAATATTGAACAAATGAATGTTGAAGAACAGAAACTTTTATTGATAAGTGCTTTGCAATTACACTCATACAACAATCGCTCGAATTTGTGGAGAAATCTAGTAATTGAAATAAAAATCGAACCACTTATACATTTTTCTGTCTAACACTTTGAACTTAGAGAAATCTATATAACTTTCACTCTCTATCTATCATGTATCATACCATCTGCTACTACCCATGCACGAGATGGTTGATTTGAACCTCTATTTATAGAGTGTGAAAGGTTGCGTTTATCCAAACGAATAGTCATGTCCATTGGTGAAGGGTTGCATCATCTTCAATGTGATTGGATGCAAGATTTCATCCTTATCTTCAATGGATAG
>CATIWQ010366646.1:0-12767 GCA_949673415.1 Euphorbia schlechtendalii
TATATACATATATATATGTGTATATATATATATATATATATATATATATATATATATATCCTAATTGATTTTCACAAATCAATCACTCTTTTACACAACTACAATCTCTTGCAAACAATTTTCTCTGTTTTTCCAAATCAAACACAAATCTTTCTTTCTTGAATTCAATGGCTCCTAAGAAATCTGCAGTAACTAAGGGAAAGAACAAATTGGTCAACCAACAAAACAAGTATGGATGCCCTTTTCCAATTTATGGTGAAGAAAGAAATTGAAAGATACTTGAGGATCAAAGAATTTGATTTCCAAGGTACACTTTTCAACGATCCTACTTTTGCTATTGATGCTGGGATTCATGTGAAAGTAGAAGAGTATTTTTCGCTATTTGGATTGGAAAAATTTGTGAATATGAGTTTTTTGTTTATCGAGGGATGGGTTCTCAAGTTTTTGGTTACTGTTACGGAGGATGGGAACTTTTTGAAGAGGAAATTCAAGAATGGAGGAGAGGAGTATAAGTTTACATTAATGGATTTGATTAAGTGGTTTAGTTTAGGAGAAACTTATGAAGATTTTGAAAAGGAAGAAGATTATGATTTAACGAGTGTTCGGACTGAGTTAACGGGATTGGATCGATACGATGTCAAAAACTCGTCCAACAAAAACATTCGAAGTAATAGCCTTCTCTACCTTCACAAATTTATTTCTCAAAGTCTTTTTTTTACACGAAACTACTAAAGGGTCGATGAAAGACTTGGTAATATTGGAGTGCGCGATTTCACAATTACTGCCAAAGTTTTCAATGTATATTTTGGAGTCAATCACTAATCTGACTACACATAAAAAGGCTAGAGTTAGAGGTGCAAATAAGATTTGAGGAATTATTTTGGGTGCTAAGAACCAACTACCATATTATTATAGTCCAAGAAAAAAAATTTAACTTTATGGGAGGAGTATATATGAAGAGAGCAGAATTGGTCAAAGAAGAAGAAGGGAGATTTACATTTCTACCGTATGGGGTAAGGGTAAGGAAGCTAAGACTGACAGATGGATCTACTTCTCGAGAAAACCAAACTGATGAAGATAATGAAGAGGTTCAAATTGGAAGTAGTGGATCAAGACAAGCCTCTGGGAGTACACATGATACTTGGAGAGGAAAGATCATCAAAGATGTCGATCAAGCATGCCTAGACATGGCCTCCATATAGCAAGATGTTCATCAACTAACGAAATCCAAAATTTCTTTGACCTGCAATTTGAATACATACTTTAGAATGAAGAATTTGGATATCTCGCTGAGTCCTCCAGATTCAAGTTTGGAAGATTAAACGGGTTCAATTTCTTTCTTTTATTTTCTTAGAATCGACCATTCAAGGAACTCCTTCCTTCCACTCTATATTCTAGCTTTTTTATGGACCAATTTTCATTTGTGTGATTAGTTTAGTTTAGATTTTCAATTGAATAAAGTCTCTCACAATGAGGACATTGTGTTCTTTAGTGTGTGTGTGTGGGGGGGGGGAATTGTAAAATCCCAAAAATCCAAAAAAATTAAATAAAAAATTTGAAAAGTTTTCTTGATTTTGTGTTATTTATACATTATCCATACCTATACTATACTAACATATGTGCCAAGGTTATTGTGAGTGTTAGGTATTTCAAGTTTGATGTTTGTGCGTATTTCGAACAAATTGTTTCGAGTATGACCACATGTTAAGAGTGTGAGCATTTTAGCACAACATTTAGCATTTGGTAAGGATGAGTTGTGAGTAACATTCAAAAGCAACATTCCAAGTAAGTTTCGATATATATTTCATTGCAACATGAATTAGTATAAGTTATATAGTTTTAGTTTAATGCTACCGATAAGTTTTAAGTGGAGTAATATCTAGTAGTGTTCTTACTATGAGTTTTATATGCTATTCTCGAATACGTCCTATAAGTATTGAGTAAGTTTAAAGTGTTGGGAAACTATAGCCATAATACTATGAAAAAGGATGAGGGTATTGAGTGAAAAATCAAAAGAAAGAGAGGATAACCAATGAGTTATGCAAAAGGTGAGGAATGGTACAGAGCAGAAACTGCAACCATTCAATGAGTGAAAAAAGAAAAAGTAGCATAACATGAAAATTAGGTGCAAAATACAAATTTGTACTTAAAAAACATATGCTTAAAAGAAAAAAAATGAGAGAAAGTGGTATGGAGTATAAAATGCAACCACTAAAAAGGGGGAGAGTGGTATGGAGCATAAAATGCAACCACTAAGAGTGTTTTTAGCATCCTAGGTTACCTAAAAATGCCTTGAGATCCAACTTTCCAAATTGTGCTCCTTTTGTCCTTTATACTTTATACTATACTTGAGAGAAGGAAATTTTCGAGTAAGCATGTAACACTTATATGAAGATGCAATTCAGTTGACCCTCCATTAAAAGCAAAGGTATGCAACTAGACTATATAAATTGCAAATTACTAATTTGTGGGAAATTTCGAACTTGAATTTTATGCAACGTGGGAATGTGGTACTCATTACGATAGTCTTTCACCAAATGAGGTATGAACTAGAATATTGTTTTATATACTTCTGTTGTGTTTACCTTAAGGACAAGGCAAAAGTTAAGTGTGGGGGTGTGATAAGTGTATATTTACACTTATTATCATGACATTTTCAATCATAAAATGATATGTTTTTATTTCATTTTATACTTCATATAAAAGATTTCATGTTGTATGTAGTTGTTTTTTATGCAAATGCAGAAACTACGTAAATCTTGGGAGTAAAGTGACCAAAGATGGAATTCTATGGAAAAAGAGTGAAAAATATGCAAAAAGATGCGTGGAACACAAGGATTTTGCTTAGGATCGAAGCTATCGAAGATCGGTAAAGTTGCAAGAAGAATTTTGAAGAAAAAGCATTATTCGTGATCGCGACACCCATTCGCGATCGCGACTTGTTATTCTTCAAAATAGAAAGTTGTCAACCATTAGTCATGATCGTGACATGTGATTCGCGGTCACGACTTATGACTGTTATTTGTTATCTCTTATCAACTACCAACTGCCAGATAACAACGATCAACCGCCATCAATTACCAAATGAAAAGACACCTTTTGGAAGTCAACTAATCATGAAGAGGTTCCTTTCCATTGTGGATAAAGATAAGACTTTGCATCCAATCACAATGAAGTGATGCAACTCTTCACCAATAGACACGATTCTTTGTTTTGATAGACACAACCCTTCATACTCTATAAATAGAGGATTCAATCAACCAATTTCGTGTGTGGGTTATATGGTGCATGGTATGGCATGAATAGAAGCCATTGAATGATAGTATGCATGTATAGATAGAGAGTGAAAATATCTATTTCATTACTTTCAAAGTCTTAGCGAGAAAAATGTATAAGTGATTCGATTCTTATTTCGATACTATATTTCTACACAAATTCAAGTGTTTGTTGTATGAGTGTAATTGCAAAGCACTTATCAATAAAAGTTTTCATTCTTCAGCATTCTTTTATTCAAAATTCACAAAGAATAGCATCCTAGTGGAGGTTCTATACGAGTTAAGACCAAATTCAAAGTAGACACTGGAATTGTGGGAATTGACGAATCCCATTAAATAGTGGATACGGTTTGATCAACCTTAACTTTCACTTGCATACCTTGCAACTTTACTTTGTTTTCTACTTATACTTTCTATTTGGAAGTTTATGATATGTCTATGTATTATAATGAGTATTTCGTCTTGCGTCATTTATATTAATCAAGTTATATGCTTTCGAGTTAACTTTAAGAGTGATTTCGGGCTTAACAAGATTGTGCATAATCACTAGATCGGTGATTGTAATGCTGTTTAGTGAGCCGATATTTTTGGAGTGGTTACTTGCTAAATATGGCTATGTGAGAGCGACCCATACTAAGCATAGTAATATTGTTATCTTGGTTCTTATAAGTGTCATAATATGTTTACCCTAGATTTAGAAAAGTCATCTCATGCGTTGCTTTACGGTGAATTATTGAATATTAGGGCGTCTAGGGCTTGGTAGTGATCTTCAAGCACCACCCTGAAGCTGATTAGACTCAGTAGTCCTTCGCACCATCTCCTAATGATGAGATTCTAGGGCCTGGTAGTGATCTTTAAGCTCCCGATAACGCCGCTCACAATTAGCCCTCCCCGAAGCCAACGCCTATAATCATCATGATATACAAAGATCACAATCGCATACATTAGCATGAAACATACATAACACATTATACATGCATTTCAAATAAGAATAAATAGATCAAGTAGGGAAAGGTATCGTCGTAGCTATATTTTGAGAATATAATAAGTCCCTCAAAGAAAGGGAATGTTTAGCCACTCGCTCCATCTCCTCCCAAGAAAACTACAGTAAAAAAAAGTAAAAGAGCTCATACGTTCTTAAATCAATATGCAAAAAAAAACCCACTATCTTTTAAGATATATGAGCTAGTCAAAAGCTTACATGAGTAGCATCAAAAGGATCGAATAAGAGCACCTGGCCACCCTGAGGTAGGGTCCACTCCTCCTCCATCCCAATGAAAGACATCAAGTAAAAGGTCATCTCTAGGTGGGTCATCAAACTCCCATCGATGATGCTCAAAGAGGCTGAGCTCAGACCTCTAGTGGGCGCATTCAGGAAAGGAACCTAAGATCTCTTCCTAGCCATCTCCTATAATAGTAAACAATAGTTAAAAACAAAATAAATGAAAAAGAGGCAGAATTGGTTATTCTAGTAAGACTCTTGTACCTGATAGCCTACCCCGGTGCCACTCGTGCCAACAACGTAGCCTCATACTCCCAAATCACCACTATCTATACCCTTCTACACCTAGTGATTGACATTAGCTTGGACTAAAGGACGTAGTGGAATCAGCCTATTCAGGATGAATACCTCGTAATCTCCATGTTGACAAGAGAGTCTCACACCATGCTCCTTGAAGTATAATTACCTGTCCTCTGACTGGTAATCACCAAGTTCGCCCAGAAGAGTCCGAAGGGATGTGCCTATCAGTCACTAGCTTTATTCGCCAGTGCCAATGTTCGTAAGAGTTTGGCTATACTCATTCCGAAAGGCTTATCCTTGGTAACAGTCCCAAAAACCTTGTTCCCCACTTTTATACTGATAAATTAAAAGTTCTAAATATGAATAGGTGTTGTCAGTACCAATTATCAAATAGAAAAATGATGATAACTGCAAGTATACAGTTGCAATGTAGTTTTAAAAGATATCGATCCCACAGGGAAGGAATTGGGTTCTAAGGACCAACTAGAGTTACGGAACAAAAGAAATAAGATAAATTGCTGTGTTGGATGATAGACTGATGAATAGACAGATACATAAACAAATTAGAGAAGATGTAAACTATATAGATATTCCTAAAAAATATATATAGTAGAGAAAAACATGCAAAGCAATTAAAGTTTTTTTAAACATTAGATAACTTCAATAAACTCGGTTCTAGACACCCAAATATTTAATAATTCAGCGCAGAGCAACACATGATGACTTTTCTAAATCTAGGGTAAACAAATTATGACACTTATACAAACCTGGATAACAATAATATTATGCTTAGTACGGGTCGCTCTCACATAGCCATATTTAGCAAGTTACCACTCAAAAAATGTTGGGTCACTAAACAGCATTACAATCACAGATCCAGTGATTATACACAATCTTGTTAACCCCGAAATCACTCTTAAAGTTAACTCGAAAGCATATAACTTGATTAATATAAATGATGCAAGGTGAAATACTCTTTATGACACATAGACATATTATAAGCTTTAAAATAGAAAGTATAAGTAGAAAACAAAGTAAATTTGTAAGGTATGCAAGTGAAAGCTAAAGTTGATCAAAACCGTATCCACTCTTTAATGGGAGTCGTCAATTCCCACAATTCTTGCATCTACTTTGAATTCGGTCGTGACCCCTACAAAACCTCAGCTAGGATGCTATTCTTTATAAATATCAAATAAATGAATGTTGAAGAATAGAAACTTTTATTGATAAGTGCTTTGCAATTACACTCATACAATAATCGCTCGAATATGTGGAGAAATCTAATGATCAAAACAAGAATCGAATCACTTATACATTTTTCTCTCTAACACTTTGAACTAGCAAATTCTATAAGTTTCACTCTCTAATGTGTATCACGCATTTCATCTATTATACTCTCTACCATATACCCTCTATCACCACGAAAATGGTTGGTTTTGAACCCTCTTTATAGAGTGCGAAGGGTTGCATCTATCCAAAAGAAGAGTCATGTCCATTGGCGAAGAGTTGCATCACTTCAATGTGATTGGATACAAAGTTTCATCCTCATCTTCAATGGATAGGCACCTTTTCATGATTGGATTGCTTCCAAAAGGTGTCTTTTTATCTGTTGGTAGTGGTTGATCGTAGTAGTTGGTGTTTAGAAGAGTTTACCAAAAACTGTTACAAGTCGCGAGCGTGACATACATGCCACGATCATGAACATTGGTTTGTAACTTTCTACTTATGAAGAATGACAAGTCACGACCACGAATGGGTGTTACGATAGTGACATGTGCTTTTCTTCATGATTTTTCTTTGTAACTTTGCCGATCTTTGACAACTTCGATCCTAAGCCAATTCCTTGCTTTCCACACATCTTTTTGCACCTTTTTCACTCTTCTTACATAGAATTGCATCTTTGATCATTTTACTCCCACAATTCACCTAGTTTCTGCACTTGCATAAAAACAACTACATACCACTTGAAATCTTTTATATGAAGTATAAAATGACTTTAAACCATATCATTTTATGATAAAAAAATATCATGATAATAAGTGTAATTATACACTTATCAGCCAAATACACTCACTTAGGTACCACTCTTGTGTCTTGGGGCTCTCTAGAATGAAGCTATTTCAATAAACCTCCTTCTGAATCTTCTTCACCTTTAGGTTGTTGGGAAACACAGCCCAAGGATCGCGGTTAACCTGAAAACATGATTGTGAGCACGGGATTTTTACTCCCCACTCGCTAGTTCGATGATGAAGCTATAATTTTTCCCTTGTTAGCTTTTCACATTTTGCAGGGTGTCGAAATCATCTGGAAATCATTTGCCTTGTTTCTTTGGGCCTCATTTCCTATTTAAAAGCCCAAACCAAGAAAAGCCCACTGGACCATTCGATATTGTTAACCATATTGATGGATATCGTTAACAATATCAACTCTTATCGTTAACGATATCGATCCTTATCATTAACGATATTGAGTTGGCAGACAGACCAAAAGCTAATTTCTTCATCTTTTAGTCAAAAACACCCATTTCCTCCCCATAATTCCGGACTTTTTCAACCTAATACCCTATCATCATTATGCTAACTCATAAATGGGTGGAGAATAAAGGAAAGAAAGAAAAAATGACTGGGTGAACCACTACACCAAAAAAGTGGGACTTTTTGGATTGAAGGGAGCCCCATATGGGGATTGAATTTGTATCAGCAAAGGGGGAACGAAAGGGGAAGAAAGAAAGGTTTTGGTAGTGAAAAATGGGCTAAGTTTCAGAAGGAGAAACTCAGAATTATCATAAAGAATCAAACACAAACAAAAACACAAGGATTTTCTACTAAAATTTCAAATGGCTTGGTTTTAGTATTTTGAAAACTTCAAAACTCAGGGAAAGAGGGACTACTAATTCCTCTCTTCCTCCTCTTTTTACAAACCATAACTTGGAAGTTTTGCCTTCCCCTCAAGAGTACACTTTTGCTCTTCACTTTTATCAAAAACCGCAAACCAGATCAAAGAAATGAGGAGCGCTTCTCGGAGGATTTCATGGACCTTGAAGAATGTGGATTCATGGCTACGGGGTAAGCCTCTGAGTTCCCTATAGTTCGTGCTCACATTTATATTATTTTCTTCTTTAAGTTTCATGTTGTTATCATTTCCAGTGCACCATTCTGTTTCCT
Source organism: Euphorbia schlechtendalii (assembly GCA_949673415.1). Taxonomy (NCBI): domain Eukaryota; kingdom Viridiplantae; phylum Streptophyta; class Magnoliopsida; order Malpighiales; family Euphorbiaceae; genus Euphorbia; species Euphorbia schlechtendalii. The sequence goes on from CATIWQ010366646.1 coordinate 7,962, forward strand.
GCGATTTTTAGTATGATCCTAAATCTTTTTTGCTATTTTATTTACATTAAAATATTCTAAACATCCTGAGCTTTCCGGAATGATAAAGATCATCAAAATCTGTTAAGTATAGTAAAATTTATGATCATTTGAAGTTCGGTTTATCATTTTTGCTGTTTTCTACCGTTTTCCCATGTTTACTGCAGGTCTAGAGAATCGATATCGTTAATGATATCACCTGATACCATTCAACGATATAACATGATGCCGTTAACAATATTAGTGCTGGCAGAATGCATTTTTGCTTTGTTTCGCTCCGTTTCAAATCGTTCAAGCCCGTAACAACCCGTTGAGACTATTCTAAGTCTGAAAACACATCATTGGGGGTAACAAACCTCTGATTTGTAATTATTTAGGATATACATATGATTTATTTACGTGTTAATTTTGTTAATTAAAAATCGGAATAGCAATAGAAGCACTTCGGGCCATTCATATCGATATCGCCCTTCACGGGGAAGTCGATAACAATATGAATGACATAGCTACCGTTGTTAACCCAAACAATGGCTATGTTATACATGTTTGACCTAGATTTAAATCTCTAAATGTTATTTTAGGTCACCCCCATGAAGGGAATAAAACATATTCTCGGATAACAGTCCTCACCACTTTGCTATGCGGTCATTTTCACTAATAAAATCGACCAACATACTTGTATAAAAATGAACCATTTTTATTCCAAATAACAACTTTGAATCATCGATGTTTTAATTAGGCCACACGGGCCTCGCTAAAATCAAAATCGAACATACATGGTTCATTTGGTATATATGTGTAAATATTGTGCCGTATTTTGTGATAACCTTTGTGGATGCAGGTTAGATGTATGCCTAGGATTTAATTTCCTTCGGGTATTGCAACTACTTTTATGAGAATTGAAATTAATAGATTAGGCGGGCGGTTACATTCCCCGAGTTTTGTAATTTATTAATTTACTTTTCCGTATTTATTTACTGCTTTCCGCAATTTACTTACCATTTTATAGATGCGCGATGAACCTAAACTGAAAACATCTTGTTTAGTTCGAATATTATAAACATGGTTTTCTCATTCATAGTGTAATTTAACTCAAATGACGATGAAATAGATAACTCATCCCGGACCTGAATCTCTACTTTGTGGTACGGATTAGGCATACGGATCTAAGCTATACCAAAATTTCCCGGAAGAGCTGATCCGGGTGGCGACTCTGTAACACAGACTAGAGATCCTGATCTCGAGTCTTTTGCACTTGGAACCCAGTTATTTTCAAGCATAAAACACGGTTCTCCTTCACGAGAACCTCTTTTCCAAAGCGCTTCTCCAGAATCCTAAAATCATCATTTTCAAAAACCCCACGCCCCATTTCACGAGGCCGGCTCCTTGCAGCGTCCACGCGGGACCTCCGAGAACGTCGTCCGCTCACAGTGGCGACTCCGCTAGGGATATCTTTTTATAAACTTAAAAGTTTAAAAGATTTTTTGGATGAGTATTGAAAAGTCGTCAAATGAGTTAACCCACATTTAAAATATCGAACAGAGCATATGCATTAGATGGATTAGCCATTAAGGTTAGGTTTCCCTATTTTGACCATGAAGCTTGCAAAAGTATACTTCGTGACCCCCTGGTGATCGAAGGAACCTAGCAAGTGGATCACTTGTTGTCATACCGCATGGACTCTCTTGAAAAGAGGGAAAAGTGTATCATAGTTCAACAAGAACCTTCTACATCAACAACCATGACCAAGCTCATATAAGGAAACCGTAGACACTTTCCCTAGGTCTACCAAAACAAATGCATCTTTTTATGCAGGTTCGCTCCTTAATACTTCACGGTATTAAGATGATCCAACCCTAGATTTAGGAGCCTACCCCTCATACGCGGGAGACATAAGGTTGGAAGAGATACGTTGTGTGCTACGTGTTTATCGCATCACCATTTCACAAAGAGCGTCATATTGACCACGAATTTTGTGCAGACATTTGAGTTCACACACTCATGATATTAAGTATCACGATACCAAACCAATATCACACACACATACCATAACGACTAACTCGCAGCCCTTCCGGGGCAATCACACATACCAAAAGCCCAAACGAGGCAAATACATATCCATTTCAAAATAGTGCTTACTAAGCACTCAGACCTCTGTCTGCTTAGATTCATGGAATTCTAAGCCTAGGGTATGACACATTGTTCTACCCAAACTCGAACCTAGAATTAGAGACGCGATGAGATAGCATCATATAAGATTAGGGTCACCCATGTTTGTATTCTCACATGTGAATCTCTTGGAACACCTCAATCCTAAAAGCATAGGGTATAACGCATTGTTCTACCTGAACTTGAATCGATCCATAACTCTTAAAATTCGAAAGTGTGTTGTCACATGGATGATACACGACCATTAGTCATTTTTCGATCTTCTTATTTCAAAAGGATTGGAAAACTTACCACCTTTCTTACCAAAACTGCATCCTCATAGGGTATGACAAACTGTCTTACCCGAATTCAGGACTCACCGAGAGTAATCCTTGGCGATAAACTCTCAAAATTCAAAAGCGTACCATCACTTGGATGATATGCGACCATTTGTCATTTTTTTTGATTTGTTTGTTTCTAAAGGATTGGCAAACATATACTTACATCTTTAGGATGCAACCCCCTTAAACGATTTTGGAATGCTTATTGCTACTTGAGTAATAAGAAGACTTCGTTATTTTGTTTCAAAGGGATTGGCAAAATGCGAGTCACACCGCAACTATAAGCCTATTACCACATGGGTAATACAGTGATCCATCTGTTTTGTTTCAAATGGATTGACAAAACACGGGTCACCTTAACCTCAAGCACTCACCACACGGGTCGGGTCTTGTTATCATTTGGGTTTCAAATGGATTGACAAACATGGGTTTTATAGCATCATGGCATGCTAACCCTTTTTTAATGCAGCCATAACATTAAACATATCATGCATTTCTCACATCAGGAGTCATACATGCACATCTGACCCTCCACTTGTGTATCTTGATTCGCGTTTCTCCAATTGTGGACAATCTGGAGGGGGTTCTGTGCACTGACTCAAGTGAAGACTCAGGTTCAGACTCAGATTTAGCTCCATGCACTGTTATGGCCAATCCACAAGAAGAAGGTGCAAGGAAAGATCCCCCTATCCTTACAAGATAAAATTCTCAGCAATTGTTGGTGAGTGCCGAGATTTTAGCTGCCTTAAATGCCTTTGCCAATAGCGAACAACTAGCATTTCTCATTCGCCTACACAACGGGAGGACCCAAAAAGCAGCATCCAACCCAGAAGTCACCCTTTACAACACCAATCCAACAAGGGGACCATCCACCTCACACATGGTGCCCCTGACTACCTTTTATCAGTTCGAAGCCTGACGAAGTCAGTTGAACCAGGCTCCAATTGGGTAGCCAGGATATAACTTCTCCAACCCTTCCCAATACTTCCACGGGCAGCCTGTCCAGCCAACATTTGCATCAGGGCCTTTCTATCAAGAAATGACCCAACAGCCTATTCTTAATTGGAGTACATCAATGGCCACACAATTCCAGGCACCTTAACTACCCCACTTTGTAGCATATCCCCAAGGGCAACATAGATCTTATTCAGGCACAAGGGAGGCCATCCTCCAACAACCAGGAATGGAGGAACTATGGTAATAGTTCTTGGCCACTCATGGTAGTCATCTCATGAATTCATAATCAGCATAGCCAACAATCGGGGATGAAGATAGCTTATCCCCAAACTTCGCAATGCCGCAGTTTGAGAAATACGTAAGATCTGGTGACCCGCACACTCACTTGACGCATTACCAAACGTTGATGAGAGCATTAGGGGTCAACGAACGGATGATGGCTAAGCTCTTTATCATCACCTTGGGCCACCCCATCAACAAATGGTACAACCACCTCCCGTTGGAGATAGCTACCGATTAGAATAACCTTGCTTAAGCCATGCTAGGGCATTACGGTTTCAACTCTCAAATGGAAACCACGATGCAACATCTGGAAGCTATAAGGCAGGAGCAAGGTGAGAACTTCAAATCCTACTATGCACGCTGGATGGCCACACAAGTCAGGCTTCGGGCTCGGTTAACTCTACCAAAGATGATAATCAAGCTTCTAGATGGTGCACTGCCATCATACAGGAACAAATTCGGATCACACATCTTCTCGAGCTATCAAGAAGTCTTTGAGAAGGCAGATAGGATGGAGCACTTCGAATCCCTGAAGCATTTTAAATCGGAAGGTCGCTAGAATAACACATGCTTGATTATGTAATAATTTAGCATTTAGCTACTTTGCCCACGGGGCTTTTGAATTTTCAATTGAACTTTGTTTACTTGCTTGATATTCTATCAATGACATTACGCATTCTCTTAAGCATTTTCATATTGTTTTAACACATATGACACATCATTTCATGAAATTAATTTGGGTATAAATGGATTCCCCACAATAAATTCAAATGATTTGACTCTTGAGAGAAAGTGAGAGACAAACACATGTATTTAGACAATGCGTGATAGCAATTGCCTCATCATACAAAGATGAAAGGTCAATGGAAAGATCTCCAAACATGAAATGTCCACTGACTCATCCCAAGATCAAAAGGATCAGAGATAGAATAAGGCCAAAATCTCAACCAAGCAAGTTGGACCAAACAACTAGCACAATGACATAAAGAAGGAGTCAAATCGTTGAACACGTCAACAACTCCATCACAACCATTCATGAGATCAAATAACTGGCGAAATG
>CATIWQ010366650.1:0-44058 GCA_949673415.1 Euphorbia schlechtendalii
CGTATATCTCAATGGTTGAAGAATGAAATAGTCTCAACCGAAGAATGAAACGGTTGCCGACCACAACAGGAACGCCGAAGAAAGAAATGGTCGACACGCCCACAAGGGGCATCGAACACCTAAGGGATTCTAAAGAAAGAAACGGACGACCCTATGAAGACACAACGCCAGAAAGGAAGGCCTATGTTATCACCAATTGGGAACAAGAACTCACAAGCCACACCGGTCAAGTATATTCTCAATCCCTCTTCTCTTTTCGTGTGATAATACTGGTTTTGCAACCAGCAATTATCACACGAGGGGCAGCTATGAGCACGGGATTTTGTACCAACTCGCGTGTTTGATGATGATGGCTTTTTCGGGATTTTATCCTCGAATCACATGATTTTCGATCGTCCGATAATCTTCATTTGGGAGTCTTCCTCGTCTCTGAATTTAAAAGAACTTTAATTCAGAAAATAAACCAAAAATATAAAAAATACACAAAAATTTTTGAAAACGTAACCGGAAGCCGGATCCGGAACCCGCCTCGCCTATACTTAGCGAGGCGCGGCTCGCTAGAGGGCTGGCCAACCTCGCCAGGGGCCTGGCGAGGCTCGCCAGCAACCTGGCGAACCTCGCCAAGCCCTGGCGAGCATCGCTAGAACCCTGGCAAGCTCACCAGGATTCTGGTGAGCTTCGCCAGAATGCTGGCGAGCTCGCCAGAACTCTGACGAGCCTCGCCAGGTGTTTTGGCGAATTCGCTAGACATTCTGGCAAGTTCGCCAGCACTCTTGGCGAGGCAGCCTCGCCGACGTTTTTCCTGTTTTGGATTTTTCGGGACTTTTTTCTATAAATAATTAGGTCTTTTTCAATACACGGGGTTCGAAAATTCAGAGAGAAAAAAATCATCTCTTTCAGATATAAAAAATACAAACAATATTTGTTACTTTCTTCTTATTTTTTCTCGGATCCAAAACACTTTTGGATCCCAAATTTCTTCATCTTTTACTCAAATTTCTTCATCTTTTTGTAAAATTTCTTCATCTTTTCTTCTTAGATCCTCAGATATTCTCGGGTCTAAAACCAATTTAGAACCCGAGTTTGATTATCTTTTGGATAAATAAACACTTTATTTTCCAACCAACCAATTATTTTTCCAAGTAAATTACACTAAAAATCCAAGAATTAAATGAAGATTTTTTTGGACTTTTACATCAACCTTTTCACTTAAACTACAAAAACAAACGAGGAACGCTCCCGGGAATCAAACGGACATGCTGAAGTGGATTCACGCCAAAAGGGTAAAGCCTCTGAGTTCCTAGAGCTACTTTTTTCATGCTCCTCTTTTTCTTTTTAATTTCTTTCTACATGTGAACCTAGGAATTATTTTGTTTTATTGTAAATATTATAATTCTCTTCTTCTTTTATTTCTTTTTAATTTTTGTATTAGAATACCCCAACGAAGGGAATTAAAATTATTCCCGGATAATAGACCTCACCTTTTTCCATGCGATCATTTTCATTAACAAAATTGACCAACATACGTGTAAATAAAAATGAACTATTTTTATTTAAATTAACTACTTTAAAATCATCGATGTTTTAATTAGGCCACGTGGGCCTCGATAAAATCAAATCGAACATACGTGATATATCCCACGTGCTAACCTTCGTGGATGCAGGTTAGATGTATGTTTAGGCTTTGATTTTTTCCTTCGGGTATTGCACATATTTTTACGAGAAATGTAATTAATAGGTTAGCGGGCGGTTGCATCCCCCGATTTTTTAAAGCCTTGTAATATTACTTTTTGCTTTTTACTTTCCGCATTTACTTACTGTTTTGTGGATGGTTTATTATTCCACTTTGTGAATGATTTATTATTTTGCAATACGTGAATCATGCATATAAACTTAAAAAATGAGCTAAGTACGAATATGCATAATTAAGAAAAACGGTTTTCTGTAGATGTAATATAATGTGATCACTTAAGAAATAAGTAACTTATCCCGGACCCGAATCTCTATGTCTTGGTGGGCCGTTCCCCGGACGTTAAGCCTCACAGGACTCTAATTCCTGGAAAGAGCTAATCTAAGTGGGGACTCCACACTAAGAGACGGCGGATTCGGGTTCGAACTGATCTTAAATGTTTTTCATCTTTTTCTCTTTCAACCTTTTTCCCGGGTCCCTAACTCGGTGCACTTTCTCCGTTTTTCAAACACCCCGGTGGACTGCGCCTATGAAACCGCGCGCGCTCGGCCCACCGCTCCGTGTCGTCCACTCACAACAGTACTTGGAAAAGAATTTTTATAAACTCTAAAAAGAACCAAGTAAAGCATTCACCCCCCTCTTCTATGTTAATTAAGCTATTTCAAACCAACAATTGCTATCAATGCAAGTGCTCATCTTATAGACTCACTGTCTATGAGTTAAAGATCCAAAATGGCTTATAATAGATTTAACTCCGGCTCCAGACCAACTGTTCTCCTTAGAGAAGGAATGTCTATAACCAGGCCTCCATTGTTTGATGGTAGTCATTATACATTTTGGAAAAATTGCATAAAAAACTTCATTCAATCATAGAGCATGTAAGCATGGCTAGATATCGAGCTTGACCCCAAAATTCCATCTATTGTTGTGAATGGGGTACAAGTCTCTGTTGATCCAAAAGTTAACAATGATGCTGACCTAAGGCTTCTCAAGGACAATGTAACAACCATCAACTACTTACATTGTGCGCTATATCTTACAGTGTTTATCAGGGTCTTGGGCTGCGAGATAGAGCAAGAAATATGAAGAAAGCTGGAGATAACCGACATGGGGACAGACAAGGTAAAGGATTCCAAGATCAACCTCATGCTTAAAGAGTATAAGCTATCTATATGGGCACTAGCGAGGGTATTCAATCCATGAAGACTAAGTTCATTAATATTATAAGTGAAGTGAAGAGATTGGGTAAGGAGTTCATCGAGGAAGAGATGGTAAAGAAAATTCTCTGAGTTTTCATTATAGAGTGGGATGACAAGAGGAGCTCGATCGAGGAGGCTCAAAACTTGAAGACCTATAGCTATGATGAGCTCATAGGCACCTTGCTGACTCAAGAAATGTCCTTAAGGAAATATACCGATGACTCTAAAAGGAGTAAAGGAAAGGAAAGAGAGGGCATATCCATTATCCTGAAAGCTGACTCATCAGACGAATCAACCATAATTGATTTAGATGAGAAAATGGCACTTCTAACAAAGCGATACAAGTGCTTCATGATGAAGGATGGGAAGTTCAACAAGAAGAAGTTTCCTATTAAAATCAAGTCAACTCAGCACCGATGTGGAGCTGATGAAGGACCCAAAAAGGAGCACAACAAAGACATTAAGTGTTTTAGGTGTGGTAAAAAAGTCCATATTCAATCATCCTATCCAAAGACCAAGAAGGAAGATATAAGAAGAGGTTTGCTAAGAAAAACGAGGCACTTGCTGCCACCTAGAGGAATTAAGAGGAATTTTTATCCTCAGATGAAGAAGCTACCAATTCTACTAACCTCTACTTAATGGTGATAGAGAATGAAATGGACGAGAGCTCCGCATCTACTTCAAAGAGTAGTCAATTAGTTGCTGACTCTAAAGTTGAGCGTAACAAAGGAAAAACCTGTAAGCTGAGGTGAGCATAAGATCCACTGATGACACTGGAGTGTGGTATTTGGATAGGGGATGCTCTAGGAATATAACATGAGATGAAAGATAGTTCATCTCATTGGAGCGTAAGAGAAATGGAAGTGTCACTTTCGAAGAGGGAAGATTGTAAGATGTAGCACTATCGGTGTTTCTCATTCAATGGAAGAGGTTTTTTTGTTAAAGGAATCAAGTTCAACTTGCTTAGTGTAGCCCAGCTGTGTGAGAAAGGCAGGAAGTTTACATTTGACTCAGCAATTTGCTCAGTTATTGACTGTAAGAATAACTCAACTATACTCTTTGCTTCTATAATTAATAATGTGTGCATGATCGATTTATCCTCAGGCTCCACTAATGTTTTTCTTATATCTAAGAAGGATAATTTGTGGCTTTGGTATAAAAGGTTGGGTCATATAAATACGAACATTCAATCCAAACTGGCTAAAAGTAACTAGTTGTGGGTTTACCTAGTACCAGGTTTGAGAAAGATAGATTTTGTTCAGCTTGCTAGCTTGGTAAGCAACTTAAAAAGTCATTTAGATCGATAAATAACATAGTATCTAAGAGACCGTTGGAGCTCCTGCACCTATATCAATTTGGTCCTATTCAACTTATGAGCATGGGCGGAAAAAGATTTTCTTTGATGGTTGTGGATGACTTCACGAATTTCACATGGGTAGTTTTATTAAGTAGCAAAAATGAAACCTTTGAGTCTTTTGTCAAACTCAGTAATTGGATAATGAACGAACTAGGAAATAAAATTAGTAGAATCAGAAGTGATCATTGACTTGAATTTGAGAACTTTCATTTTGAAGAATTCTGTTCAGCGCCTTCTATTGGCCACAACTTTTCTACTCCTTATACTCCTCAACAAAATGGGTTGTAAAAAGGAAGAACAGAACCATAGTTGAAATGGCTAGATCCATGTTGAGTGATAACAATCTACCAAAGTACTTTTGGGGAGAAGCTGTTAACACATCCTATTATATCTTGAATCGGGTTTTAATTCGCCCAATTCTTGAGAAGACACCCTATGAGCTTTGGCGAGGGCACAAACCTAAGATTGATCATCTCATATCATTTGGCTGTAGGTGCTTCATTCTAAACACCAAGGAGCAGCTATGAGAGTTTGATCCAAAGGCTGTTTAATGTATCTTTATCGGTTACTCAACTAACAGCAAGGCATATAGAAATATATGTCAAAAGGACTGGCTTATTAGATGAGTCCATGCATGTAGATTTCAATGGCACTAATAATGCAGACAGACTTCCATCTAATGAAGACGAAGGAGTAATCCAACAGAAAAGAATCAACTTAGCATGCCACCATCTATACTTCCCAACCCAGCATAAGAACCTGAAGTTGAGGAAATTAAAGCTATGACGATCTTTCAATCAACTTCAATGATGGAGAAGATTAATTTTAGAGGCTCCCATTGTAGATCCGAGTCATCCAAGAGAGATTAGAACTCATCACAATCACACTCTTGATAGTATTGTTGATGATGTTCATAATCCCTTGATGATACGAGGCCAGCTCAGTAGAATGATGATCCATCCTACTTTCATCTCATTGATTGAACCCAAGAAGTTCAAAGATGCAAAAGGAGATGATTATTGGATGATCGCGATGGAAGAGGAGCTGGATCAGTTCAAGTGCAATGATGTTTGGGATCTAATTCCAAAGCACAAAGGAAAATCAATTATTTCTCCAAATGGGTTTTCAAAAACAAGTTTGATGAAGATGCCATTGTTGTCAAGAACAAGGCCAGACTTATTACTCAAGGCTACAATCAATAAGAAGGCATACATTATGATGAAACCTATGCTCCTGTAGCTCGGCTTGAAGTAATTAGGATTTTATGTGTCCCATATGAACTTTGAATTGTTTCAAATGGATATCAAGAATGCATTCCTGAATTGCTTTATCCAAATGGAAGTTTATGTGCATCATCCTCCAACCTTCGAAGTTCCGAAGAATCATGAGCATGTCTTCAAATTGAAGAAAGATCTCTATGGATTGAAGTAGGCTCCAAGAGCATGGTATGAGAGGTTAACCAATTTCCTTATCAGTAAAAGCTATGAAAGAGGGAAAGTAGATACAACTTTATTTATCCGACAAAGAAAAGAAGATGTGTTGCTAGTCCAAATCTATGTTTATGATATCATTTTGGAGCAACTGATGAGAAGCTGTGTAAGGAGTTCAGCAAGAAAATGAAGAGTGAATTTGATATGTCTATGATGGGAGAGCTCAACTTTTTCCTTAGACTTCAAATCAAGCAAAGTGAAGAAGGAATCTTTGTCAGTCAAGTAAAGTATGCCAAAGAAGTCTTGAAGAAGTTTGATATGGAGCATTCAAAGCCAATGTCCACTCCCATTGCCACTAACACTATTTTGAGTAAGGATGAAGCTGATAAACTTGTAAACATCAAGTTCTACAGAGGTATTATCGATTCTCTCCTTTATTTAACTACCAGTTGGCCTAATATTCAATATTCAGTATGCTATTGCATAGGCTATCAGATCCTAAAGAATCTCATTTACCAGATGTTAAGAGAATTCTTCGATACTTGCAAGGTTCTCTTGATGCAGGTCTGTGGTATCCCAATAACTCAGATTTCACTCCTAGAGGATTTACAGATGTTGACTATGGTAGAGACAAGCTTAAAAGAAAAAGCACCACAGGAGGATGTCATTTCTTAGGTTGTCTCATGGTATAGCAAGCAGTAAACTTCTATTGCACTAAGCACAGCTGAAGTTGAGTACATGGCGGTAGGAAAGTTGTGTAGCAAAACTATTATGGATTAAGCAGCAACTAAAAGATTATGGTATAAAGTAAAAATGCCTTGAAGTCATGTGTGATAACAAAAGTACAATTGACGTATCCAAGAATCCAGTTCAACATGGTAGGATGAATCATGTCAACATAAGACATCACTTCATAAGGGATCATGTGCTAAGGGGAGATGTCAAGCTAGAGTATGTTCCTTCAGAAGAACAGCGAGCTGACATATGCACTAAACCATTGGCCAAGGAGCAGTTTAATTTTCTAAGGCAGCTTATTAAAATGGCGAATCCCATATGAATAAAAATGAAGAATTTTGGCTAAGTGGTGAAAATCAAGTTCTAACTCAGCCAAACGAGGTAACAAGTATTTAACACCATCTATATTTTAAAGTAAAGCTATGAGATTCAATTCCGTAATTAAAATCTCAAAAACCACTTTATCCAAATGGCATTTTTTAATTGGAACCGTTTGTAAACAAAACTAACTCTATTACTATGTCGGTTAAATCATTGTTAATCTCAGTGTTCATTTTCATCTTGTGTCATGTGAGCACCAGGTATCTCTGCTAGATGAATAGGTCTATAAAAGTTATCATCTGATGAAGAGAGAGGTTACTTGCAATTCTGAAATTTCAATCACTTCAAATGCAAAAGAACCCTAATTTTCTCTCTACTCTCTAACTATTTCATCTGAAATGGCGAACACCAAAAGAACCCTTATGCTTCAAGGTGAATCAAGGAAGAAGATGCATGTTCACATCGATGGAATGATGCAGAGGATTAGGTTCCCCCATGGAACAGTCTTCACCAAAGTAGATAGGCCTGAAAATCTAGACTTTGGTCTTGTATTTGAAGTCAACTATGACAACCTTCTACTTAAGAAGTTCATGCACAAGGTGATTAAGCAGCAAAACATTAGCTAATTCCTAATGCTTGATGGACCTGCCATTAAAAGCCTGATCATAGGCTTCTACTAGAGTCTCTACACAATTAAGGGCTACGATGATGTTCTCTTGGTGGAATTCAACAACATATCATACCTAATTTGTGCGAAGTTGGTGGCTAGCCTCTTAAATATGCCATTGAAAGGAACCAAGCTCAAAAGAACCAGAGATGAAGAGAAGGTTGCTGTCCTGCAAAATTAGGAACTCCCTACTGACTATGGTTCTAAGGAAATAGCAGCATCAGGAATGAGCTGGTAGGCGAGAGCTTGTCACGAGCTGCTCGTGAAATTGATTTTGCCCAAGACAGGGTCTTTGATCAGCTACACTTATTTTGAGAGGTGTGTGGTCTACCATATGGTAGAACGTAAGTAACTAAATTAGCTAGTTTTGATTCTTCATCACTTGAAAAAGGTTACTACCGTTTACCATTACGGTTACCTAATCACCACTCTCATGTAGGTTATGTGCTTGGATAGCTCTCTGTTTATTGATGGACCTGGAAGGATCGTAATTCCAGTAAAGAAATCATTAGACATGGATCACTTTAGTAGGATAAAGAATAAGCAAGTTCACACCCGCTATACCAAAGCCAAGGACTTGAACTTGAAGAAGGCAAAGGCAGAACCCAGTGTGTTTCCAAAGCTGTAGTGAAGGAGGATGAGGATGTTTTTGTTTTGGATTTTAAAGGGTCCAACGAAGAAACTGCTGAGGATGTTTTGTTGTCTACTCAGCTTAAGCAGATCCCAACAACCACTACTACCTCCTCCTTGCTGGTTAATAAAGATAGTAATTGAATATGTAAAGTTACGAGGAATTTTAAAACGTAAAATTAACCCTAAAGGATCTCCTAAGCATGCCATAATTGATATAATCTAAGTTGAAATGTTCAATAGATGCTATCAGGTTTATAAAACTTATTAAAAGAAACCTAGCATCTAAGTTAAGAGTATTACCAATTGATGCATGCCTTTCCCTTGGTTGTGCATTTCCTTAGAGTAATTCGACAGAACTCCGTTAGCACTAGCTTCCAATCTAGAACAGCCTCTATGATTGATCCACATGGATCTTCACTAACCAAAACCTCCATTAAGGAAGAACCCGTTGGTAGACAACAGCTGCTAGATCACCCGAAGACCAACCTAAAAATATTAACTAAGAAGGTTCACTTCAAAAGAAAGAACCTTCTAAAGAATTCTTGCGACTTTGGAGAAACTCGGGGAGGATCTCGCAAAAAGCTCACGAAGAAAAGATGTCGAACTCAGAGAGAAAGGCTGAGCTGTAGTGAAGTAAAAGGAGGAGGGACCACTATATATAGTGGGAGGGGAGCAAATTGCTCCCCTAATTTTCCAATGTGGGATGGGAAAATCCCCATCTCACAACCGGATCGGCAGGCAAAGCTCTAGCTCCGCGTGGGCCTACCCGGATAGCGTGCACTAGCCTAGTGCCAATGCACGCTAGTAGCCCGTGAGTAAATTTTGCATACGTGGTAGCCACGTAGGCCCCACCCACGAACAACCCTTGTCACGGGGGCCACTCGCAATGGGAAAAATCCCTTACTCCCCTCCGTGAAGTTTTTCCCAAATTTCTCCTTTAATTATTAATCTGGTCTAACCAATTAATAATTCATTCAATGAATTCGATAAACTTAATATTCTCGGCACAGACCTAGTCTATAGATTCTTTACTCGGTCTGATAAAGACCCAAAGTGTGTGACCTCATAGGATCCTGAAGTATAGAGCCGCTAGAGGTTAACCTAAACTTGACTTTCCATCCAAGAACCTTTGGGCTTAGTGTTCTAGACAGATATGGAACCCGATAACTCTAAACGATTAAATGGGCTTTCTAACAAAGGCTTATGATCCCTCGATACTCGGAACATCATGTGCTTGTGACTTGATCCAGTTCTGCAGTAGTAACCAATACAATACACTCCTTCTATCAGTTTAAGTACCATCTAGTTGATTGAGCTCGTATTAAGTGTTAGCTCATGTAATAGCCATATCTATCTTGGAATTAGACTTGTTCACAAAGAACATCACTCGCCATAATGTATCAGGATTAACTAGAAACTCATTCTATCAATCTTGTACTCTAATAAGAGGTTTATGAGTGTGTCTCTTCAATAAGAGGCCTTGAGGTACATCTCTCATTATATAACTATATCAGGAGCGATGGATCCCTTCTTGACTATTTGGCTTACCAACATGTGATCATCACTATACCTGTAATCACCCGTATCATCCTGATCACCAGGGTATGAATAAGTATGAACCAAAGTATAGCAACTCCTACATAAGGTAACCAGTATCTCAAGTCTGATGATACTTGTACTGCTACTGCAATAAGACATTACACCAACACATGGATATAGTTATTTTCAAGTGTCTGTCTTATAGCGATCTCCAATGTATTACCCAAATACATTCATGGGTTGACTCAAGTACCACCTTCAGCTCGTGAGATCGGCTACTTAAATCTAATCCAAGGAGTAAGCTTACACATGCTAGTTTGTCTGCTTCATTGATGTCGAATATCAATAAAACTATGACTAGGGATATTTAGACTATTCATAATAACACATATATGTAGTTCTCACACCACATAGCCATTATGTCCTTGCACTTTTACGTTATGAAGTAGTCACAGACTTTATTTTATCAATGCGCATATATATAATACCACATATATATAATACCAGTGAGATACATAAATTAAACAAACACTAATAAATAACAAAGATGCCTTTATTAATAATAATAATAATCTAAAACTATTTGTACATTATAACTAATTTAGATATATAAGCCTAATTTCCTCTAGGGCATACATCATATCTAGCACTCCTCTCCTATAGCTAAAGTTGGCTCTCTAACGGCAAGAGCCAGCCTAGCAAAACAAAGGGTAGGAAATACGCCTGCCTAACCTCAATCAAGGTAAAGGAATAGACTAAAACTCAAGACTCGCACTTAGAGGGAAGCTGAGGCTAAATAAAGGTCTGAGGAAGAAGAGGATGCCAGGGAATAAGAGGAGACCTTGCTCCAAAGAAAGCGCAAACTCGAGGTAACCGAAGATGATGTGGGGTAAGGGAGCTTTAATAAAGGCAAAGAGAACCGTGAAATCACTAATTCAGAGATTGCAGCCCATGTGAGGAAGTAATTTCCAAAGCTAAGGCCACTCAATGCAAGCGTTCTGCTACCACTCGCCCAATGAAGAAATCTATTAAGTGGTGAGTAGTGATGAGGATGTTAGTGATGATGTGGAGATTCTCAATCAGGAAGAATATGCTATTCCTGGTTCTAGCATCCCAAAGCCAATTTATACTCAGCCTGAGTTTCTTCTAACTCAAGTTGAGTTACCTAAGGCTGACTCATCCTTGAGTTAAACAACCAACCCCCCCTCTACTATATACTGCCTCCATCTCTTCTGTAAATCCTAAACCTTCTTCCCCTGTAAACCTTGAAATCCCAAAATCTGTAAATTCTCAAATTCCTTCCACTATAAATCCTCCTCCTCAAATTCCAAACTTTATAAATTCTCCTGATTATGTCTCTTCCTCTCCAAACCAAACTGAACAAACTACCACCCATTCTTCACCTCCTTCGACAACTCAAATTGCCATCATTCATTTCCCTGTAACATCAAAACCAACCTCCTCTTCTTCAAATGTACAAAATACTTTTGAACCTACCATTTCTTCAAACCCATCCTCTACCCTTCTCATCCCTCTAATTAAAGAAGTTCCTCAAGCTGAGAACTCCGCTCAGCAAGGAAAAGCAAGTGAGGATGTTGCAAAGGTAAAATTTACAGCCAATGAAGCAACTCCCTCTAGTAGCAAACCAGCCCAAGAGGATATGGCTAACTTAGCCATCTTGGCTTAGATTTGGGAGTTGGCATGGAAGAAATTCCCAACTTTTAAAACTGACGTTGAGTTGGATGGAGTAGTAAGTCAAGTGTTGTTGTCTCAAGAATTGATAGGCTTATCCTTAAAACCAAAGGCAAAGCTACTTGAGTTCGATGCGCACTCAAGTATTCCCTTTGAATCCTTTTACTTTAAAGAGTTTGAAAAGATTCAAGGAAGCTTATATGCAATTCGCAACCATTTGGCAAAGGAGAGAGCAAAAATCCTTGTGGACCAGATGGCCCTAATCTTAACCAGACTTTCTGATTCTGCAGTTGAGCTCAATGGAGCTGTCAATTCTATTCCCACATCTACTATTATCGCTAACATGGTAGCAAGAAACACAAAGAGCAATATTGAAGCTGCAACAGAGCAGTTGAGTAGCTTGAATGTCAAGCTACACAGTTTCACAAATTTGATGAGGACCAAGCCAAAATAAAGAGAAGCACAAACTCCAAAATTGACAATGTCTATAAGGAAGTGGAGGTCCCCAAGGATATTGGTCACAACATTACAAAACTGATAGAAAGCATGTCCAAGCTAATGGTGAGCTATAGCAAGAAGATTGATCGAGTGATAAAGACTGTTGATGAAGCTCCAAGGAAAGCTGAGAAGCTTGTGCTAAACATAGATGCACTTAATGATAAGCTTGAATCTATCTATAAAGTGGTTAATGATAACATAGATGATTCAGTCAAAAAGGCGTAAAAGGCTCTTCTCGAGGCTATCGGCAAACTCTTCCCTGAGCCAACTGAGTCTCTAGACCTGGACAATGATCTCTCAGTACACAAAAGTTGAATGTTCTTAAGGTTCTTGAATATATGCAAAAGCATGTGGATTAATTGGTGACCACTAGGATTCATGATACAAGGGATATCAACTTTACAGTAAGATCTATATCCTCGATATGCCCAAGGATCCTCGATATAGAAGCTAAATTGTAGATTGCGTTGTCTACATCAGATTTCAGAGCTCTGTTGTAGTGTTTTCAATAGTTTGCTTACCAAGGATTTAATTAGATTGCTTATTTATCCAGGTGTGATCACTTGCTTCTCATTGAGCTTAATGATCAAGACGTCCTTACTACCAAGGGAAAAGAGACGTTGGAGCAGGAGATTTCACCACTCATCATAGGTAAGCAAAAGGACTTTCAGTCTACCCTTTACTCCTTCAATCTTTTACTTGAACAAATTGTTTAGGAATAGATAAAAAAGGGGGAGAAGGTAGCTGAAGATGCTAAAAGAATTGCTAATCAACAAAATTCATCCTTACCGAAACATCAGTCTCAACATCAGCATCAACAGCACCATTCAAGCAGCTATCCAAAAGGCGGCAGCTCATCCTCTAGTCAGTCTCGTAGATAGCTGTAGATATAGGCAAAACTCATAATAGGGCTGAAACTATAATCACTTAGTTTAGAACACATTTTGTGTACTGCCTAAGTTTTTAATATTAATGAAAATTCAAGTTTTGTTCTATCTCCAAGTTAAGAGCTTCTTAACTTCATATCTATTGTATCATGCTTGTTATTTGTACTTATAAAATATTGCAGGAATTGATAAAAAGACCATCCTCAAAGAAAAGATGAAGTAAGACACAGTCCCAAAATTGAAGAAAATTCCTCTAAGTATGGGGGAGTTAAGCTGACCGAAGAGAATCCACTCAGTATGGGGGAGTCCGCATTGACTGAGGAGTTCACTCAGCATAGGGAAGTCTTACATCATCTATAAAGTATTTCTATATCTTTATTCAATTAATCTCTTCTACTACCTAGTTTGTTATCTGTTCTAAAATAGGGGAGATTGTTGAGCCCAAGTTAATAGTACTTCACTATACTTAAAATGTTTTGGAAATAACAAACTGTCTAGGATAGTGAAATTAATTGAAAACTATGTAGACTCTTAATTAAACATGTTTACTTGAGTTTGTTTAAGGGAACAACTCAGTTTACTGAATGTTTATTAAGAAAAGTTGAGGTCAACCAAGTATTATATAATTTGATGATATAGACTCAACTAAGTTGAGTAGCTTTTATTTTCATAAAAGTTGAGTTGTTTGACACTTAGAGAATATTATGACTGGAATGCTTTTAATGCTATTTGCGAGGGAAAAAATATTCCTTTGATGCTTTTCACCAGAAAAAGTGGTGAAATTAAAGAAGATATTTTCAGTGGTCCTCACAACGAAAACGTGTCAGTACGGAATGTTGGAGAATCATCGCTAAAGTCCAAGACAAAAGGAATTCTCTGACATGCGTCATTTCTTAGTATCTTCGTGCAACTCATCAACATCAATAATCAGAGAAATTGCAAGCTTCTACGTTGCATCTTGCACGCCTCTTTATCAGAACAAAATTGCTTAAAGAAAATGAGATTTGACGCATTCAAATGAACGGATTAATCACACGCCTCAACGTTCGAAATCTCTGTCTCTAAACATCTAGGAATTTGTTTCAAATAGCAAACTCAAAAGATATGAAGAGAAGAGAAATTGAAAACAATGTTATAATGAGAAGTTTGCAACGGCTACTTCTGAGAACTTCAAGTATATATAGAAGACTGAAGCAGATGTTCAAACTTGATGAATCACCTAGAATTTCTTAAGAGCTGAAATACTATCTAAATATTCCTAGCATTCAAAATTCCAAATCAGGCAATCAAAGCAAACGCAAATTGATTAATCAGTTTATAATAGACATAATCAAATCTTAGATTTAACATTGTAAAGGATTCAACATATTTTATAAGTTGAAATCCTCAGTTCGCATTTTATTCAGAATTCTGAGTGACAGTTTAGGAAGGGTACCTACACTGTGGATTGAGAGGTAGTTAGAACGGAAGGTACTTTCTGTAATTGATTCTACCCGGTGTAAAGGCTTCTCTTCCTTAGGAAGAAAACATACACTAGTGGATTAAAGCTCGAAAATGCATGCGGGGACTAGAGGTAGGCTCGGGGCCAAACTAGGATAAATCCTATGTGTAAAAGTTTCTAACCTTTATCGGTTGTCTTTATAATGTCTTGCTCATTCATCATTCTCTCTTTTTTATAAGTTTTTCTTGAAAAACCAATCCAAGCTGAGTAAAGTACTCAGCAGCGATTAAAGATAAACTAAGTCAGTGAAGCTGAGTATTTTATAATTTTTAGACCAATCAGCACGAGTTACTTAGCATGCATCTAAATACTGAACTTGGAAAATAATTTTTATAAACTCTAAAAATAACCAAGAAAAGCATTCACCCCCCCTCTGCTATATTAATAAAGTTGTTCCAGACCAATAGCTTGTTACATAATTTCTTTCATTTTAGTGTTGCTTTTCTTTTCCTAAATGTGATAGCGCTTAAGCTGATCCTGGTTGATTGGGTTCACAAAGTTGTTGATGTCTATATCCATCACTTTGACCACTCCTTTGCTAAGAACCTTCTTAATCATGAACGATCCTTCCCAATTAGATCTGAACTTCCCCCTCGCATCAAATTTGAGGGTTTCAGCTGCTTTAAGACCATGTCCCTTGCTTTCAATGACTGCTTCTGATGCTTGACTTTGTTGTTGTAAGCTATAGCCATGCGTTGCTGAAAAATATGAAGGTGATATAAAGATATCAGGAGATGCTCATCAATCATGTTCAATCGCTTAATTCTAGCTCTTACCCAATTCGACTCTTTCAACTTAGCTCTTAACCAATCAAGCATTGGTGATGCTCAACTTGAAATTGGACTCCATTATCGAACACAATGTGGTGAGGTATCCCATAGCACGTAAAGATGTGCTTCTTAATGAACTTGGCCATCTTCTTAGAATTTATATTGGTATAAGATTTGGCCACTAGCAAGAAGTAGTCGCTCACAATAATGATATATCAATGCCCATTAGTTAAGGAGGGTCAATTCTCACCAATAATATGAATCCCCCACGCCGAGAATGGCCAAGGAGTTGAAAGATTGTGAAGATCTAACAAAAGCAAATGGCTACTAGCCCCATAAATTTGGCACTCATGGAATTTCTTTGTTTGAGAGATGCAATTGGCTATCAAGGTGGTCCAAAAATAATCTTGCTGATCAATTTTTTTTGCTATGGCCAAGCAATTCATGTTAGCGCCATAGTCTCTCCCATGGATATGATTCATGACTAGAGTTGCTTCTTTTTTGAATGACATCGAAGAAGCAGACCATCGCTAGTTAGGTTAAAGAGATCATCATTAACAAGTCTAATTTGAGTTTCCAACTGATGAAGAGATAACAATTTTGAGTCTTTTGCCACTAAAGGGAATTCACCATCTTGGATCAACAGGACTATGTCTTGATACCAACATTTCTCATCCGTGCTAATAACAATAAAGATGGCATGATAATGGAAGGGTTTCTTAGATGATTGAAGGACCACGAGCCTAACGAGTTGGGATTAGGGGCCGTCCAACATGGAGGCTAAAGTAGCCAAGGAATACGCCATCTGATTCTCATCCTAGAGCACATGTCGAAATAGATACTTCTTGAATTTTGGTGCCAACTCCCAAACTACATCAAGATACAACCAAAGAGACTCCTCTTTTATTTCCCACTCTCCAACAACTTGCCGAATGAACAATGCAGAATTACCAGTGATAAAGACTCCTGATTCATTAACGTTCCTCAAAGCTTGCATACCAAAGAGGCACATCTCAAACTCTGCTCTGGTATTGGTGATTGGAAATTAAAGTCCCCTAAACAAAAGCATGACTTCATTTTGTAACATCACTAAGATGACTCAAAGACCTTCCCCTTGATGGTTCATAGATTCATCAAAGAACATAGTCCACTCTTCATTCACTAATTCAACGGCTACAAGATGCTCTTTTGAAAAATCTAAGTTCTCAACATAGTCGTAGTTGAAGGCTTGATTGGCAAGGAATTTTGCAATTGCTTGACCTTTGATCACCTTCTTAGTGGTGTACTCGATATCGAACTTAGAGAGAAGAAGCAACCTGTGGTAGAGCTTGCTAGCTAAAGTTGGAGATTAGCACAGATACTTCATAGGGTCGATCTTAGCCACTACTTAAATTCTAAAAGACTAAAAGTAATGACTAAGCTTCTTCATAAGCCAAACCATTATCACACATGTTTTCTCAACAATTGTATATCGGCTTTCATACTAGAGAAGTTTCTTGCTTAGATAATACATTGCATGCTCACACTTATCATCTAGCTCTTGAAAAATCATTACCCCTATTGAAGACTTCTCAATAGCAAGTAGAGGATGAGAGGCTTTCCAAGAGTTGGCGGTTTAAGGACTAGCAAATTGATCAAATAAGTCTTGATGTCTATCATAGGCCAGTTGACATTGGTCATTCTAGAATATTGATTGTTGCTTCTTTAACAACCTAGATATTGGCTCATAAATGGTATTTAATCAGGATATGAAATGACTGACGTACTGAAGCGCCCTAGAAACTATCTCACTTCCTTTTTTATTTTGTTAGTGGGCAAGTGACGAATAGCCTTTATCTTATCCAGATCCATCTCTATCCCTTTTTGGCTCACTATATACCCTAGTAGTTTGCTAGATGTCACACCAAAGACGCATTTCTTCGAATTGAGGCATAAGTTGTACTTCTCTATCCTTATAAGGAAGCGATCTGGCAATTCGAGATGCTCTTCTAAAGTTGTAGATTTGACAAGCATGACATCGACATAGACTTTGACCTCCTTGTAGATCATATCATGAAGCAAAGCCATAATAGCCCACTGGTATGTTGCAGTAGGGTTTTTCAACCCAAATGGCATTACCATGTAGCAATTTACACCCTAATTGATTATGAAAGCCATTTTGATGTTATCGATAATGTCCATGAAAATTTGGTTATAGCCTGAGAACTGTCTATGACGAAATACATTATAGCTCTGGCTTTGCTTTCCACTAAAACATTAATATGAGACAACAGGAAATCATCTTTCAGAGATGCCTTGTTGAGATCTCGAAAGTCTACAATGACTCTAACCTTCTCATCCTTTTTAGCTACGGGGACAATGTTAGCTAGTCATTTTGAATATTCTACAACCTCAAGGAACTTGGCTTGTAGTTACTTCGCTACTTTTGCCTTACCCTTATCCGCCCATTCTAGATGCAATTGACACAAATTATGATTCACTGGCCTAAATTTTGGATCAATTGGAATTCAATGCTCTACGATCTCTTTGTCGACACGTAGCATGTCTTAAATAACCAAGTGAGAGCGCTCACATGACGCCTAAGCACATTTTTAATATCTCTTTTCTCAATAGGGTTTAAATCATTGGATATAGTTACCATTTTAGGTGATTCATTTATACCCAAGTTAATTTCATGCAAAGAGACATCATGAATGCTAAAGACATTATGAGTGGATTCACATGAATGCATGGTGCTGTTAGCAAAATATCAAACAAGTAAGCAAAGTCTAGCTTTTTCATTCCATAAAATGCCTCGAAGGTAGAGTTGTTTACATTAAACATAATAGAAATATTAAAGATTACATCATCTTAATCATCCTCCACTTGTGGAGGACCTTCTTTAGTAGCATCCTCTTAAGCAGCCCTTGGATTTGCACTTACCTGGATCTTTGGTAGAGCTAGTGGATGTGCTAGCTGAGTAATAATGCCTAGTGTAGCAACGATAGGTGGCATGACACGAGTAGCGGCTATCACTAGAGAAGCGATGGTTGGAGGAGCTGGAAGATAAGTGAGGGGTCCATCGGGAGGAGTTGGAGAAAATTCATGAGCGGCTAGATGAATAATCAGAGTCTTGTCAAATAAAGAGGAAGAGGAGGAGCCTTCACCATAAAGAGTGGTGATTGAAAATGAAAAAGGAGTAACTAGAAGAGGGTTGATATGAGATGGCTCGTCGGAAGAAACTTGGTGAGGGAATCAACAACAGTTTCGATTTCTTAATCTAGGGAATCAGGAGGATTATCATCAATTTATTTCTCAGAAGTTTCATCACATTCATCAACTTCCATATTGTCTTCCCTTTCCCATTATCATTTGTAGGAGGAGGAGAGATAGGAGATTCCTCTTGACACTCTTCCTGACCTAGCATGCAACAATTCTCATAGTTAAAAATGTCATTTAAAACTCAAATCCTGGCCACATATTGCCCTAATGCTCTACTAGCTCTAACTATCCCTCAAACAACCTTTTCCCACGGTCACATGCACTCACCATATTACAGGTAATAAACTTTTTAGGTCTATGGCCTCCAGAATGCCTTGATGGTGCTTGCTAGGCCCCTTCGCTAGAGTAGTATATACAAAGTGCTTCATGATCGCAAGGTTTTGACTCTTTTTATTTAGAGGGATTATATTCGATAATGAACCCAAAAACCTTATTCCCCACCTTTCTACCGATAAGATAAAAGTTCAAAATATGAATAGGTGTTGTCAATACCGCTTATCAAATAGAAAAATGGTGACCAATGCAAGTATACAATTTTGATGTAGTTTTAAAAGAGATCGATCCCACGGGGAAGCAATTCGGTTTTAAAGACCAACTAGAGTTACAGGGTAAACGAAAATATGGAATTTATATTGGAGGGGTTTGGATGATAGACAGATAAATGGATAGATGTATAAACAGACTAGAGAGATGTAAAATATAGAGATATTCCTTTGAACAAGTTTAACAGAGAAAAACATGCAAAATCATCAAGATTATTTCACACACTAGATAACTTCAACAGATTTGGTTCTAGACACTCAAATGTTCAATTATTCACCGCAGAACAACACATGAGATGACTTTTCTAAATCTAGGGCAAACGAAATATGACACTTATAAGAACCTGGATAACTATATTACTATGCTTAGTATGGATTGCTCTCACATAGCCATAACAGCTTTATAATCACAGATCCAGGGACTATGCACAATCTTGTTAACCCAGAAATCACTCTTAAAGTTAACTCGAAAACATATAACTTGATTAATATAAATGACGCAAAAATTTATTGATTACTTTCAAAGTATTATGGCTATAGTTTCCCAATACTTTAAACACACTCAATACTCATAGGACTTATTCGAGAATAACATATAAAACTCATAGTAAGAACACTACTAGATATAACTCCACTTAAACTTATCAGTAGAATTAAACTAAAACTATATTACTTATATTAATTCATGTTGCATTGAAATATATATCGAAACTTACTTGGAATGTTGCTTTGAATGTTATTCATAACTCATCCTTGCCAAATGCGACATGCTGTGAGAAAAACACTCACACTCTCAACGTGTGGTCATACTCGAAACATTAAATATGCACTAACATCAAACTTGAAATACCTAACACTCACAATAACCGTGGAACATATGTTAGTATAGTATAGGTATGGATAATGTATAAATAACACAAAGATCAAGAAAAATTTTCAAATTCTTTGTTTTTTTCATTTTATTTAATTATTTTGGATTTTCGGGATTGTTTTACAAACGCCCCCCACACTAAAGAATACAAGGTCCTCATTGTGAGAGACTAAAAAACAAAAAATGAAAACAAACAAACAAACAACTAGTCTAAAATTTGAAAAAGAAAAGAAAAGAGTAAACTTGTTTGTTGTGAAGGAGAAACCGGGGCCTGTGTCGCCATCGCGAAGGCCTGTCGCCATCGTGATTTCCTTCAAAACAGGAAAATAAGGTGTTGTGGTATAACTTCACGAGCACGATCTATAGTTGCGATCGCAACCTTCTTTAATTCTTCTATTTCTTTAATTTTTAGACTTAGTACCATAGTCTCTCAGTATTTGATCTCTAGAACACCCTTTCCTTCCCCGGTAATGGTGCCAAAAACTTGATAGCAAGGTTTTGACTCTATTTATTTTGAGGGCTTATATTTGGTGACGAAGCCAAAAACCTTGTCCCCCACCTTTCTACCGATAAGATAAAAGTTCAAAATACAAACAGGTGTTATCAATATCGCTTATCAAATAAAAAAATAGTAACCACTACAAGTATACAGTTTCGATGTAGTTTTAAAAGATATCGATCCCACAAGGGAGGAATTCGGTTCTAAAGACCAACTAGAGTTATGGGGTAAACGAAAATATGGAATTTATATTGGAGGGGTTTGGATGATAGACGGATGAATGGATAGATGTATGAACAGACTGGAGAAGATGTAAAATATAAAGATATTCCTAAGAACAAGTTTAACAGAGAAAAAAATGCAAAATCATCAAGAATATTTCGTACATTAGATAACTTCAACACATTCGGTACTAAACACTCGGATATTCAATTATTCACCATAGAGAAACACATGAGATGACTTTTCTAAATATAGGGTAAATTAATTATGACACTTATAAGAACCTGGATAACTATATTACTATGCTTAGTACGGGTTGCTCTAACATAGCCATATTTAGCAAGTTACCACTTCAAAAATGTTGGCTCATTAAACAGCTTTATAATCACAGATCCAGTGGTTATACACAATCTTGTTAACCCCGAAATCACTCTTAAAGTTAACTCAAAAGCATATAACTTGATTAATATAAATGACGCAAAACGAATTACTCGTTATGACACATAGACATATCATAAACTTTGTAATAGAAAGTATAAGCAGAAAATAAAGTAAAGTTGTATGGTATGCAAGTGAAAGCTAAAGTTGATCAAACCGTATCCACTCTTAAATATGAGTCGTCAATTCCTGCAATTCCTGCGTCTACTTTGAATCCACTCTCGACTCGTACAGAACCTCTGCTAGGATGCTATTCTTTGTGAATCTCGAATAAAAGAATCTTGAAGAATGAAAACTTTTATTGATAAGTGCTTTGCAATTACACTCATACAACAAACGCTCGAATTTGTGTAGAAATATAGTGATCGAAATAGGAATGAATCAATTATACATTTTTCTCACTAAGACATTGAATGAAGCAAAATCTAGATATTACACTCTCTATCTATACATGCACACTATCATTCAATGCCTTCTAATCATGCCATAACCATGCACCACTACATTGTTGAGTTTTAGACCCTATTTATAGAGTGTGAAAGGTTACGTCTATCCAAATGAAGAGTCGTGTCCCTTGGCGAAGATTTGCATCACTTCAATATGATTGGATGCAAAGATTCATCCTCATCCATAATTGAAAGGCACATTTTCATGATTGGTTGACTTCCAAAAGGTGCCTTTTCAGTTGGTAGTTGATGGCGGATGATCGTTCTTATTCGGAGGTTGAAAGAAGAGAAGAGTTGACCAAAAACTATCAAGGTCGCGACTGTGAATACTTGGTTAGCAACTTTCTATTGTGAAAGTTAATAAGTTATGACCGCGATTTATGTGTCACGATCGTGACATGCCTTTTTCACATGATTCCTCTTTGCATTTTCTACCGATCTTTGACATCTTCGATCCTTTGCCAATTCCTTAAGTTCCACGCATCTTTTTGCACCTTTTTCACTCTTTTTCCGTAGAATTCCCCTTATTCATTTTACTTCCATGATTTACCTAGTTTCTGCATTTGTATAAAAAACAACTACACCCCACATGAAATCTTTTATATGATGTATAAAATAAAACAAAACCATATCAAACCATATCATTTTATGTCATTATAATAAGTGTAATTATACAGTTATCACTTCACTAACTTGCCCATGCTCTTGCAGAAATGGAGATATCTAGTTGGCACTTTCTTCTTTCCTTTGTTCACAGCGACCATGCAGAAACCAAACTATTTTTCCTCAAATGTTGTAGTTGCTAGTATAGACTTTTCATCGGCCTTAATGGTGAAGACCTTACCATGGAGATATATTTTGATTTTATGGTGGAGGGTGGAAGGAACGATCCTAATAGAGTGAATCCATGGCCTACCCAAGAGAAGAGAGTAGGTGATCGAGATATCTATAACAATGAACACTACTTAGGCTTTTGCTTCCCCCGCTATCACATCGACTTCAAGCACTCCGACTACCCCTCTTTTATTATCATTGTAGGCGTGGATGATTGTAGAAGACTTTGAAAGCATGGATTCATTAAGGCCTGAATGAGGAAGGATCTCTAAAGGATAGAGATTAAGAGCATACCCATCATCCACCATGACACAGCGAATCATTAGGCCAAAGATCTGAACCCGAATGAAGAGGGTCTTGTTGTACTCATGAGATTCTATAGGCAAATATGACAAGTCGAAGCTTATCTCACTAGGATTGTCCCTTAGAGGAAAACCTTTGCCTATAGTGGCACACATCTCAACGATTGAAGTAGTCGCATCCATTTCAAGAAATTTTTTAACAAGGCCTCTATAGTGAGAATTAGATATGGTGAGAAATTTTAAAATATTGAACTTAGCTTAGGTGTTCATGAGTTGATTAACCAATGGATCAATTTCTAAACATGCTTCATCAAAGTGTGGGGGTGGTGGAGGATCATCGAAGGTGATCTCTGTATCTCTCTATTGTTACCTTACCCTTATATGTTCAAGTTCATTGGGTTGACATACCCGGCCATTTCTGGTCACTCATAGGACCCCTTCCTCTAGCACTCTTGTCTTAGTGGCATATTGAAACTGGTAGCTAAGAATTAGATTCAACATTGAAACGTCTTTTAACTCATAACTGTCCAAGTTGATCCGGTCAAGACTCATTACACCTACCACTTCTTCTCTTATCACAACCTTCTTCTTCTTATCGGACTTTAATACATAGCTATCAATGTTAATCAGAACAAGTAGATCACTTCCAACCACATCCACGGGCCCAGCCTCCTCCTTCGAGATTTTGGTGGGGGTTTCAATTGATTTCACCATTTCATAAGAAAAATCATCCTCAACCATCAGCTCTTGGGCTATAGAATGAACCCATGAATTAAATTGCATTAACATCTCAAAAATAAAGTTTGAAGGGAGGCCACACCCGATGACATTAACCCTGTATCACCTTGCCAAGATCATGTGATCTATCTTTTTAACCTTCTCAAAGACTTCAATGTAGCTCTCAAAATCATCTAATTCCAAGTGGTTGTGATAACCCGGGAGCAAACCTCTGATTAAAAATCCCACTTCCATCTTGAAGCCTAAGCTTGGGTGAAGTAACACTTTGAAAGCCATCCGCCTTCAACAATATTCATTGAAGGTTTCTCCATATCTCTACTTGCAACCACACACCTCATGCATGCCGACTCTCGACTTCTCATTATAGAGAAATTGGGTGCAGATTTCCAGAGACAGTGCTTCCCAATTTCACCTCATATTACCAAGAAGGCACATAAACCAATTGGAAGCCATTCCATCAAGATGGAATGGGAATAAAGTGGCCAAAGCTTAGTCAAGAGCCCTTGCACCTTTAGAACAGACTCATAAAAGATGATATGGAATCTGGGAGATCCCGCCCCATGATAAACAAGGATTTCATCCATGCTAAATGTGTCTCGAAGAACCTTGGGGAGAGAGCTTGTGGAGCTTGCTTCATTTTCTAACACATCCATGAAGAAATTTAGGGGTAGGCCAATCGCTACCATCATTACATGCTACTCTTCCTCCCTTGCTCTCTTTAACCAACAAAACACAACCTTCGATCTCATCTCCGAGTTAATCATCCCTATCTTGTTTTTGAACTAAGGCAGGGGGTTGGATGTGGTGCTTGGTTTCAGAGCAGGCACATGAATCTTCTTCTCCGCTACTAATTTCAGGATATTTCTTAGTAGAAGCTCACAATTATTGATATAATGCACGTGGGCCACATGATAGGTACAGAAGTTTCTCCATTGATTTACCTTTAGCGATACGTAAAGCTTGAGGTTATCGAGAAACTTAAGCTCGTGAAGTTCAACAAAGAGTTGTTTAAAGGTTATGACATAAGGCGAGATGCCTTGACAAACATCAACAGAAGTTTGGATAACAGAAACTTCAACAGGTTGCACCACTTGAATTGCAGTCAATGCATTAGATTGCTTGGCCTTAGTAGAAGTAGAAGCAAAATTATCATTTGATTTCTTACGCCAAGTCTTCCTTTGACTTTTACTTGTAATATGCTTGAGCCTTTGAATCCTTTCTAACTTCTCAACTTTAACATTCACCTCGTTGTAGCTTAAAAAAATCCTTACGCTCCTAATTTCATCTTGTAGAACGGCAATGCCCCATCTAGCAACTTCACAATCATTTCCAAAAGATTGAGTCGATCATTCAACAATACTTGCATTGCCATCTATCTTCCATAATAGGCCTTGAATGTCTCACCTAGCCTTTTCTTCAGAGATTCTAAGATTTGGATGGTTGTCTTCATTTGGCTATTAAAGCCATATTGCTCAATGAAAGCCTCCGATAGGCATCCCCGGTCACTAGCAACCTCATCAAGGAGATTGTTGAGCTCCTACTCTACTAGCACCCCTAAGATGGTGATAAACATTAGTGCCAATATTTTATAACTTAACCTTCTCTCCCTCATCATGGTTTGGTACTTCTTGATATGTGAGTGAGGATCGCCCACTCCTTGTCTGGGATTTAGCCTTCGTCCCTTAGACATTTTTCCAGTTGAGGATAGGCAGGAATAAGACTTGTTTGAGACACGAGGAATTGATTCCATAGATTAGCCATCTTGAGGGAGAGTCCTTGAGGAGAAGGTCTCTCAAACCCTTAGGGATATACTTCATGATTTGAGTCTCAATAGCAGTCAAGTGAAATGCAGGTGGTTGAATATGAGCTGAAACCCTTGATGAGATAGGAAATGAGGGTGCAGTTTACGATTGTTGGTAGGTCTAATATTAATTCCCAAAAGTGGCAGGCTCGGCAAAGGAGCCTTGAAACTGAGGTGGCCCTTGAATTGGAAAGGATAAGGGTTGAGAAGTAAACCCTTACGAAGAAGGCAAATGTAGTGCTGAGAACTATGGTTGAGATCCCACATCTAGAAAAGCAGAAGAAGTATTCCCGAATGGACTCATAGATGACATACGAAAAGTTATCCCTAAAACCCCTTGACATGGCCTGCCTAGACAATCCGTACTAGAAGAAGATGCTAAAAGAATTAGGGCGGCTTTGTTACCCTTGGCCTTACTGAAGATTCCTAAACTGCCATGTCCTAGCTGCTAACTAATACTAAGCTCCTTAGTTCAAAAGAGAATTTAGATTTGCCTGAAGAGTGGAGGGATGCCCTTGGCTGACATTTGGGTGAACTTGGGATAACCCCAACCATAGTTGGGTATCCCCATGAGGTGGATGTCAATTAGTAGGAGGAAGCTCAGATTCAGAGATACAATCAGAAATTCTCTCTTCAGATAAAAGTGCCCTCATTGAGGCTTGAACAATGGCATGGAACTGTGGGCTAGAAAGCATCTTGGTCAGTGATGCATCAGGGTCATTCCCATTATGTGACTCCGATCCTCCCCCTTAATTGGAGTTTGCTAAATGCTACTACTCACCCCGACGGCTAGCATCATCTCAAAACGGATTCTCCATGTCTTCTGGTAGCAACAAATGATCGGACTGGTTGGAGATTGAATCAGACCACTTACTTGAATCTAAATGCACAACACCTTTTTCTTCTATTATGTTGATCTTTGGAGATAAAAAAATGAGACACACCCACGCTGAATGTCAAACCAAAGAGGAATAAGTTCATGCATGCTTTGATGCTTATGGGGTTCATGATGATCCCTAAAAGGTTTGTCAAACGCTCATGAAGTAGATGTAATGTGTCTTTTTCCTTAGTATATGGAGGTAAAGAGATCAATGTGATCTCTCAAAAGATGTGTTTGAATGGAATGAATGAAGTGATCTTGTTTAGCTTGAAACAAGGGAAAAAAGAGTGGTAAACCCTATGACGATATCATCCTTATGTACAACTAAATAAGGACTCTTATTTTTGGGTAAAATAATGTGTCATGCCCTTATAATGTATTTTTGGATGAATGAATTAATGTTTATGTTTGTTTGGTGTCACCAATGTGGCTAAATGAATGAGTTGAGTATATGACTCAAATTGGGAATAGTTTCGGATGCTGATTGGGCATGGCAAATGAGTTGATATGTTATGTGGAAGTGCTCCCTAAGGTTACATGACCTTGGCATCCTTTATGGTTAATGAATACTGATGAGGTTTTTTTTATGATGTTTGGGTTTATTCGTGATTCCATGAAACTTCATGAGCGTTCTTAAACCTTAAACTAATAAAAGAATGAGTGTGTGAAAATTAGATTTTGTACAAAAGAATGTGGTTAGTATGCTATACATGGTGTGGAATGTTGTTTTTTTATTTGCATATGTAAATGGATGAAAAGCGATTAGAAAAACATAGCATGTAGATTGCACACACACAATAATAATTCTTCCAACTACATGCCTCGCACAGAATAAAGGGTTTTGCTTCTAAATCTAGGCTTGGATCATCTTGACACCACGAGGATGCCAATGAGCGAACTTGCATAAATCACGTTGTGATGTTTTGGTACACCCTGTGGGTAGTTACTACAGAGATGCTATATGAGTTTGGTCACAAGGGTTGCTGATGTATAAGACTCTTGTTTCATTATGATACTCTCTGAGTCTCTTCCTACATAGGTGCGAACGAGGGAGGTACGTGCGATATGGCAACAAGTAATCCACTCACTAGGCATCCTCGATTCCCATGGATCACAAGTGATACTTTCATGGCTTCACACTAAAATTTTGCACTCTAACCTTAAGGCTAATCCATCTAATGCATATTCTTTTTGGTGAAATATTTTAGAGGTGGATAAACTCATTTAACAACTTTTCAATACTCATCAAAGTCTAAAAAGACTTCAAGTTTAAAAAGAAGAACGATCCCTGGCGGAGTCACAGAAGAACAAGATCCTCTAAGCCTTTTTGTCTTGATTTTTGAAGAAAGGAAGATGGAAAGTGGATTTTGAGGAGGGAAAGGAAAACCCGGCATAGAACTCTTATGATAGTTAATACTAATACAAAAAAATAATCTCGATGCACTTCAAAATGCAAACAAAGGTTGGAATTGGATTTCATCCACAGGAAGTAAACACAAGATGTCATCTGCAAACTGAAGTAATGAGACATCCAAAATAGTATCATACAACCGAAAACCAGGTAGCACCCCCTCCCAAATGCTACACTAGATTTTATCTTAATTTTAGTATAAAGTTTATTGTTTACTGTATCATATTTTCAATCATGTAAAATAAAGGTTATAATATTTAGCATGTTTAATTTCATTGGTTGAATCTCCATTGACCTATCGACCCTTGACCCTCTATTTTCACCGGTTTGAGAGATTAATTGGTTTGACAACCATGATAACGAGAGTGTGTAAGGTACTATTTATCAATAATCTTTTTGTTATTGATAATTAGTTGTACTATCCCTCCACACAAGTTCAATTAGTCTTTTTAAAGCAGGGGGATTGACTATCGATTGCTTTGGGAGTTTGCGATTAAGGATCGTAGTGATTTGAGGTTTTGCTTGAAAACGTACTAGGAGATAATCAAATTACTATGGTTGATATGGCTACACTGGTAAACATTAGTGGGAAAAAACAATAATAATACATTATTGTTTTTGCTATCCCAACACAAATTTCAAAACATTAGGTGAATAAATTATTGCTTTGCTCCCACTAAGGAATATCCGAAACCCACTACATCCATATTTCACGCATTATTTTATAAATTAATCTATAAACTAATTAATTAACTTTAAATCGCAGTTCATGGAAATTTAAAGAGAAGGGATCACATTCGTATAAAACTTTTAGAAAACGGATGCAAAGTTGATGCTAAATCACGGTATGTCGGATTTAGTAAATTCCATGATTTCTGCAAAATTTCGACAGAAAAATGTATAACCGAGATTCCGAGAGAAAAAAAAGAAAAACATAAATATTTTCATCAAACTGAATTTTCATCAGAAATCACATATTTATAAGAGGATGAAAATTTGATAATTACACAGTACTTATGGAAATGATATATATATTTTAAGTCTTAATATTCGCAATTAAATCATTAAATATATTAATTCATCAATTTAGTTCAGTTTAATAAATTAGATCAGATCCTTTTATCCCAATTGAGCTGGCGAACTGATTTTTTTTCCAACAACACTACTTAGGAGAGCCTTTTGATTACTTCTCCAGCTTTAAAACTGTTTTGCATCTTCTTTTCCAAAAAGTGAAATATTATGTAATTTTTACAAAGCAAGATGAAATCGGGAGACAACAACCCAAACACATATGTAATTGTTATGGATCATACTCAATGAAGATTGTATTTACGTAATTGCAATATAATTTGGTTTCACTAATCCACTAAATTGGGGTAAATTGTTAAAAATAAAATCTCCGCTACTTTGTCGCTTATCATCTTTAGATCAATCATTACATCATTGATCCAATAACGTTAAGTGACAAAGTAAAGTAAAGTTTACTTTATTGAAAACAAAGTTATAATAACCTACACCCTAAATTGGGTAGCGTATATTCCATGATAAATCAAATTTCATAAATAATAATATATTATTAATGACCAAGAAATACTATTCTTGAACTTAAAGAAAAAGAATAAAACTGCAACTCCATAAATGTGAGATATCTTGTAGAACCCATTCCAATCCCGTTAAAGATACTTGCAAGAAACCAAGTTCCATGGACAATTCCAAATATCAGATCTAGCTCTCTTTCATATCAGAGCTCATTAAACTTTCAATTAATTTCTATTATTGTTTCCTTTTTCCCTTCGTCTTCTATCTCAATGTTTTCAAACTTTTATCAATGGACATGGAATATCAAGTGGTCAGGGTTGAACCACCACCCCACCCCTCTTGCTGCCGCTCCAGCTTATAATCATTTTCAATGGAAAATAAAAGAAAGTAAATCTAAAATTTGATTATTAAGGGAGCTAAATAAGTGATAAGGATTAAAATGGAGAGTATATTTTCCGTAATGAAATATGTGAAAATCGATTTGGGAAAATAAGGCGCGATTGATGGTTTAATGAAAGAGAAATGGTGTTTGTTGCGAGAGATATATTTAGCCATCGTCAACAAAGTTTTTTTTCATCATTTTTTGAAAAATGGATATTCGATCCAACGTGGAACTAGATTAAAATGAACTTTATGTGATAATTTGCAAACGAACATTCGTCTCTGGGCATTATTTCAAATGTAAATTGATAATTTTCAAGGGTTCCGTCTTTCCCAATTCCCAACTGAGGGTTTAAGTCTAATTCCCAATACTTTTGTTCTTCAACAACAGCTATATTGCTACTCATTTTAATGGATGATAGCAACGAATC
This sequence comes from Euphorbia schlechtendalii, assembly GCA_949673415.1. Lineage (NCBI taxonomy): Eukaryota > Viridiplantae > Streptophyta > Magnoliopsida > Malpighiales > Euphorbiaceae > Euphorbia > Euphorbia schlechtendalii. Next base: position 29,516 of record CATIWQ010366650.1, read on the forward strand.
TCTATTAGTGAGCGCCGATACTCGTCAGAAGATCCAATAGAACGAGCGAGAAACAGAAGGTTGAAGTTAGAGGGGAAAGAAGACCAAATAAGTGTTTTGCCCGATTCACTGATTCAACATATTATCTCATTTTTTGCTTAAACAAACAAGCTATTCAAATTGGAATTCTTTCAAAATGGTGGCGTGCTCAATGTGTTAGAAAGGAAACAAGAGATGTTTTGGGATTAGATATTCAAATCATCATTTCCCAATTAGCATAATCAACATCACGATTCTGGGAGCAGTTTTAAGAATTATATTAATGTTGATTAATTTCATTTGGGATTAGATATTCAAATCTTTTTTCATTATTTTATTTCACCAGATATTTAGACCAAGTAAAGAAGTGAATAAGTTCAATTTGCATGCTTGTTTTGCTTATATGTTCCTCTCGAAGTTTAAGCTTGACAGACTTTATCTTTGTAATGCTAGAAGAAAGCTGTAATAAAATGGTAAATTATAATGAATTTTGTTTTTGGCAGTTTAAGTTATTCATGAATTTCAGTTTGTATTGCTAGTACTTAATGCTTGGAGTGAAGTCATTTGGTTGGAAATTGTTTTCAACTTTTGATATGGTTCTTTTAGCATAAGTGAGTCACTGAGTCTTTTATTTATTAATTGTGTGCTGTAAGTTACTTATTGGCTATTTTAGAATGTAAGTTTTTGCTTTGAAAGAATAATGGTATGTAGTATTCTGCTTTGAACTAGTTAGATAAGGTCAAAGCATCTAAAATCAAGTGTTTTCTGCAACTTGCTGTTTGCCACAGAGACGACAAAAGAGGAGCTTATATCAATACTCATACTTCAGTGTTCTAGTCCGTAAATGCATATTTTCTTCAACTCAACCATCATCAAATCCTTGTGCTTACATTTAATGTCATTCTTTCCTTTATTGCATAATTTATATTGTTCATTTATACCTATTAATTTTTATGTATGTTGAGGCCCACTGAATGTTCTTGCTTTTTTCTATTTAAATGTTTGGTGATTTCTTGTGCAATATTTTGGTGATTTCATTCTTTCATAGAATGCAATTCAAGAAATGTGTGCATCTGGTGCACAAAGTGAGAGTGTAGAAAAAATTTTGAAGGGTGAGGCATCGCATGGAGCTTTTTGGCTTCTTGGTAGGCATGCAGTGCTAAAAAAATAAAGGGAAAATCTATTGAAAGAATTTCTGGGTTGGACGAGATAAAAACAATTAAGGAGTGAAATGGAGGAAGAGATCGAGGACGAAATGAACCAAAAGATGGAGGAGAAGCTGAACGAAAAGATGGCGTGGTTTGTTAGGAAATTGATAGAAGACAATTCATCTTTAAATCTCAATTTGGATTCCTTTGATGAGTGTTCAAGTGCAAATGATAATGTCTCTTCCAAAGAGAGACAAGAGTAGTACTTTGTGAATGTTACGATAATACTTTTTGGATATCACTAGTTCTTTCAACTAGTACTTTATGGATGCTATAATTAGTACTTCACGGATGTTACTAGTTTTTGTTACTGAATTGTGAAACATGAATGTTAATTTAATGAATTATATTTTGATTTAACAAGATTGCAATCGTATGATATATATACATATGTAGAATAAAGTGTAGCATATTGGCTAATCTATAAAAGTGTTGGTAAAACAAAAAGTGAACAGTTTGAATGTGTTGTTGTTTACAAGAAAAAATGTTGGCTAAAAGAAAAAATGTATTATTGAAAAGTATTGGCATTTATAGAAAAAGTGTCACCATATCAAGTGAAAGTGTTATTTCCAGATGCTTTCAACACCTAAAAAATGTCGTCAAAAGACAATGAAATGTTAGTATAGGGTTCTATGCCAACACTTTTTACCATGTGGCAAAAAATGATCAAAATTGTAGGCATTTCTCCTAAGCCAACACATTCTTTCTTTTACACGACACTTTTTTGGTGTTGGGAGATCCAATATATGATGTAGTATAACCATCAATGATAAACTAATAAGCCAAAACTATACCCTGTGGGGTCGAATAATCAAAGTAGCAATAAAGGGAAAGTCAAAAGATTACTAAGCATATAAGTTGATTACCAACCCCATTAGCCATCATTGACAAAAAATATGAAAGATGAGAATATAATGATCTTATTGTTTTCTCGTGGTTAATTCAAAATATTGAACCACAATCAACTAGCAATTTGACGAAATTTCCAACAACAAAAGCATTGTGGAATGCTCTTGGTATAACATACAATTGCTCTAGGAAAGACAAATTGCAAACTTTTGATTTACATTCAAAAAGTAAAAAATATGAAGTAGAAAAGCATACCATTGGAAGAATTCTTGATTTCTCAACTAGGGATATGGCGAAAAATCGACCACCAAGAATCAAATTTGATGACATCAGAAATTGATATTACCACATGGAACAAATTCAAACAAGAATAGTAGTAATTTCAATTTTTCAACTCAATCGATGCTGAGTATAATCAGATAAAGAGAGAGATGTTGAGATAGGAGCCATTACCATCACCAGAATTTTTCCTACATCACGGTTCAAAAGGAGGTGGCTCAGTTGAGCCTCTTGGGGTTAGCCGTGGGAATTTCATCATCATTGGACATAGGTAGAGGCATGGTAATCTTCGGTACTAAAGAGATGGTAAATGTAGCCTAGAGACACCAATAGTTCAATCCTGCTGAAAAATTTAGCAATAAAGAAAAAATCAACAAATCCAAAATATGTTGCAATTGTAGCCCAAAACAATAAGAAGCTCGAAAATTTCTTATGGATCTTTGACTTTGGTGACATAGATACAAAAACTTTCGACTCAAGTGATATCAAAAACCAAACTAAGCCATTAAAACTCAAGTTATAGCTGTTAATGGTGAAATTAAGTACAAGAATTTTAGCATTTTGTGACGATCAAAATTATATTCGATGATGAAAAAATATTTTTTTCTAACAAAAAACATGTTTTTCATCATTGAAGAGCCTTCATAAAATGCTAAATTTGTTGTAGTATTATCTCAGTTGAAGGGGTCGAATTGTCTTTGTGTTCAGTCTTTATCAAATGAGTTATTGTCTATTAGTCATGTTACTACGAAGCTCAATTGTGTTGTGCTAATGCATCCAAAGTTTTGTATTTTACAATAAATTAGGATGAGAATGATTTTTGGGCGTGACATTAAGTGCCAAGGGTTGTACTGCGTAGATGAGGTTGTCCAACACAGTACTGTAATGTTAGCTCATGGAACTACTAATCAAGAAGCATGGCTTTAGCATATGAGATTAGGTCATTTATGTACTGGTTATTCACATCTTTTGTTCCCTAATATTTTTAACTCCAAAAATAAATTTCATTGTGAGACATGTGTTCCGGAAAAAGGCATAGGCTAACTTTTAGACCAAATAATGCCAAAGCTAATTCACCTTTTTATTTGATTCAGTTTAATATCTAGGATCCATCACCTGTTATGGGTGGACAATTTTGTCTTTATTTTCTTATTTTTGTGGTTGATTTCACTCCTATTACATGAGTATATTTTTCAAAAACAAATATGAGGCTGCAAACAAGTCCATTCAATTTTGCACAACAATTCAAACGCAGTTTAAAAAAAACTATTTAGATCGAGATTCTGATAACGGAGGGCATTTCTTAATACATTCACGAAAATTTTATATCCAAAACAAGGGTTAGTTCACCCCTGAACAAAATGGTGTTGCTGAACACAAAGATAGAATTCATGAGAAATGTCCCAAACACTTATCATTGAATCCAATGTTCTAAAAATCTTTTGGCCTAGGCACTCGCTACAACCATTTACCTACTTAACAAATTACCCACAAAAATCCTTGACCTAAAAACACATATCCAAGCCCTAACTAAATTTAATGACTTACCTCCGCCTTTAACCCTTCAACCTAGAATCTTTGATTGTTTATTTTTTGTTCATAATTTAAAAACAAAACATACCAGATTGGACCCACGTGCTAAAAAGTGTATTTTCGTAGGATATTACAAAAAAGGGAATAGATGTTATTATGTCAAACTTGCTATCTATTCACCCCAATCAACTGTAATTTTCTTGAAACTAAGTGCTATTACAACACCTAACTCAGTGTTCAGGTCAAGAATGGATATATAGACACACTCATTTGGCTTCTGAAAATAGTAAATCCGTAAAAAAATTAAAATAATAACTCCACAAGTTGAAATGTTAGATAACAGTACCGTTGGGCACACTTCAGATACTTCCATGCAATATATGGAGCCTAGTGTTTCAGAAAACAATCATCCTAACCTGGTGCATGAGGTAAGAGAAATTCAACCTCCTGATTTTCAAGTTGGCTATGATGAACTTGATGTTGTAGTGGAAGAAGAGATTAATAAACTATAGTTGTTTGTACTACCTTGTAGAGCTAAAATGGGTTTCCCACCTGAAAAATACTCTCTTGAGAAAGAAGATCAAAGAACTAGATACCCAATGGCACAAATTGCGAGGGGAGTCTATTGGATGAACCAAAAGCCTTTATTATATCTTTATGTGAAGAAGAAGAAGCTCCAAACACAACTAGAGATGCATTAGCATTTGAAAGTTTCCTTTTTTATTTTTATAAGACTCTCGTGAGTTTTATTAAAAAAATTCAAAAGACCTCAAGTGCTAATGGTGCTAATGAAACTATTTTAGTAAAATTTAATTATCTCTATTCCCGGGCAAGATGGACTTTACCTAGATTATGAATGGACTAACTTTTAAATCTTGGATGAAAATTTCTTTTACCTTTTTCCCTCGGTAATCTATTATTAACAACCTCTTTCTAACTCCTTTCACTATATAAATGTAACTAGTTTAGCTCCTTAATGAAGGATTTCTCCATAATTGAACATTTGCTCTTGGAGTGGCTAAATAACTTATTACCGATGCCACGGAGAGATATGTTTTTAAATCTCACTCCTTTCTTATTTATTGTTTCTTTATTGTAATAACTACTCTTTTTTATTCTAATACATAATGATAATAGATACCGAATCCGATTCTATGTAATTCAAGTCAACTTAAATTTGTTTTGTACACTAAATCTCTAATTGAAATTTAAAAAAATGTACAACAATTTCATATCCTTTTTTTAAAAAAAGACATCTCCCCTTTTCTTTTTCCCACACATTCAGGAAATTTGTCTAAGTTTCTTATTATATAATACAAGATATCAGATCGAAAATTCAAAAATAAAAAAATTAAATTAATGAGTTAAATTCCGAATATCCAACCGACTAATTAATTCGTTACAACATACTCTACTTTTTTTCTAAATAAGACAACAGTCGTTGGCGTTTTCTTAAAATTATCTGCAAACCTCTTTGAGATAAATTGAGAAATGCAATGAAATAAATGAATGCTCTCAACAAGAATAGTGCAGGGGAGATATGCAGTTTGCTTGCAAGAAAAAGACTAATTGGGTGTCGTTAGAACTTTACAATCAAGCATAAGCAGATGGATTGATTGAAAGTTAGGAATAGGTACAACTTTTGGATATACAGACACACTCATTTGGATTCAATAGATAGTAACTCCGAATAAATATGAGATAACAACTCCACAAGTTGAAATGTCACGCAAGAATACTATTAGGTACACTTCGGATACTTTCATCCAATCTGCGGAGCCTAGTGTTTCAAAAAATAATCATCCTAACGTGGTGTCTGAGGTAAGAAAAATTGAACCTCCTAATGTTAAAGTTAGCCATGATGAATTTGATGTTTAAGTTGCACAAGAGACATATGAAATAAAGTAGTTTATACTACCTCCTAGAGATGAAAGGGTTGTCCCACCCGACAAATACTCTCATGAGAAAGAAATCTCAAAGATTTAGATACCAGAAGCAATTTACCTGCAAGAAAAAGACTAGTTAGGTATCGTTGGGTCTTGACAATCAAGCATAAGCCAAATGGATCAGTTGAGAGGTACAAATCATGGTTGGTATCAAAAGAATACACTAAAACCTATGACATTGATCACTCGATAACTCCATCCCTGGTAGCCAAGACCAATATAATCTGAGTATTGTTGTCAATTACAGCAAGCAAATGATGACCACTATATCAATTTGATGTCAAAAATTCCTTTTTACATGGAGACTTGAAAGACGAAGTCTACATGGAAGTACTAACAAGATTTAAAGAAGAATTCAAAGATGGAGAAGTTTATCAATGGAAGAAATCTCTATATGGGTGAAAACACTCACACAGTGCTTAGTTTGGAAGGTTCATAATGACAATGAATCAATATAATCATACTTTGTTTCTTAAATAAAGAGGTGAACTTATAACTTGCATGATTATCTATGTTGATGACATGATATGTATAAGGAATGATGTAGATGAAATCACCAAGGCAAGGGAGAATTTATTCACTGATCGCAAAATTTTGACTATACACGTTCCAATAAACTTAAATTCGATAACGGTGCCAAAAAAACTTATTCCCTACTTTTCTATTGACAAAATAAAAAGTTCAAAATACGAACAAGTATTGTCAATACCGCTTATGAAATAGAAAAATGGTGACCACTGCAAGTATACAGTTTTGATGTAGTTTTAAAAGATATCGATCCCACAGGGAAGGAATTCGGTTCTAAAGACCAACTAGAGTTACGGGGTAAACAAAAATAGGGAATTTTATTGGAGGGGTTGGATGATAGATTGATGAATAGATAAATGTATGAAAAGACTAGAAAAGATGTAAAATATAAAGATATTCTTAAGAACAAGTTTAGCAGAAAAAAACATGCAAAATCATCAAGAATATTTTGTACACTAGATAACTTCAACAAATACGATTCTAAACGCCCTAATATTCAATAATTCATCGTAGAGCAACACATGAGGTGACTTTTCTAAGTCTAGGGTAAACGTATTATGACACTTATAAGAACCTGGATAATAATATTACTATGCTTAGTACGGGTCGCTCTCACATAATCATATTTAGCAAGTTACCATTCCAAAAATGTTGGCTCACTAATCATTGTTATAATCACAGATCCAGTGACTATACACAATCTTGTTAACCTTGAAATCACTCTTAAAATTAACTCAAAAGCATATAACTCGATTAATATAAATGATGTAAAATGAATTACTTGTTATGACACATAGACATATCATAAATTTTGAAATAGAAAGTATAAGCAGAAAACAAAGTAAAGTTGTAAGGTATGCAAGTGAAAGCTAAAGTTGATCAAACCGTATCCACTCTTTAATGGGAATCATCAATTCCCGCAATTCCTGCGTCTACTTGGAATTCAATCTCGACTCGTACAAATCCTCCGCTAGGATGCTATTCTTTGTGAATCTCGAATAAAAGAATGTTGAAGAATGAAAAATTCTACTAATAAGTGCTTTACAATTACACTCATACAACAAACGCTCGAATTTGTGTAGAAATATAGTGATCGAAATAGGAATCGAATCACTTATACATTTTTCTCGCTAAGACTTTGAACGTAGCGAAATCTAGATATTTTCACTCTCTATCTATACATGTATACTATCATTCAATGCCTTCTATTCATGCCATAACACAATGCCACGAAGTTAGTGGGTCTTGAACCCTATTTATAGAGTATGAAGGGTTGCATCTATCCAAATGAAGAGTCGTGTTCATTGGCGAAGAGTTGCATCACTTCATTTTGATTGGATGCAAAGATTCATCCTCATCCACAATGGAAAGGCACATTTTCATGATTGGTTGACTTCCAAAGGGTGTCTTTTCGGTTGGTAGTTGATGGCGGTTGATGGCGGCTAATCGTTGTTATCTGTTAGTTGGCAGTTGAAAAGAGATAACCATTAACCATCACAAGTCATGACCGTGAATTACCTGTCACGATCGTGAACATTGGTTGGCAATTTTCTGTATGTGAAGAGTGACAAGTCGCGACCGTGAATAGGTGTCACGATCGTGAAATGCTATTTCTTCATGATTCTTCTTTGCAACTTTGTTGATCTTTGATAACTTTGATCCTAAGCCAAATCCTTGTGTTCTACACATCTTTTTGCACCTTTTTCACTCTTTTTCCATAGAATTCCACTTTTGATCATTTTACTTCCAAGATTTACCTAGTTTCTGCATTTGCATCAAAAACAACTACATACGACGTGAAATCTTTTATATGAAGTATAAAATGAAACAAAACCATATCATTTTATAAGTAATTATATCATGATAATAAGTGTAATTATACACTTATCACACCCCCACACTTAACTTTTATCTTATCCTCAAGGTAAAAACAACAGAAGTGTATAAATTAGTATTCAAGTTTATACCTCATTTGGCGAAAGACTATCGTAGTGAGTACGACATTCCCACGTTGCATAAAATTTAGGAAAAAGTTTGAAATTTCCCATAAATTAGTAATGTGCAATTTATATAGTCTAGTTACATAGCTTTGCTCTTAATAGAGGGTTAATCGAATTGCGTCTTCATATAAGTGTTATATGCTTACTTGAATATTACCTTCTCTCAAGTATAGTATAAAGTATTAAGGAAAAATTAAGCACACTTTGGAAAATTTGATCTCAAGGCATTTTTAGGTAACCTAGGATGCTAAAACACTCTTAGTGGTTGCATTTTATGATCCATACCACTCTCCCCTTTTTTTAGTGGTTGCATTTTATGCTCCATACCACTTTCTCTCATTTTTTCTTTTAAGCATATGTTTTTTAAGTATATATTTGTACTTTGCACCCATTTTTCATGCTATGCTATTTTCTGCTTCGTACCATTCATCACCTTTTGCATAACTCATTGGTTATCCTCTCTTTCTTTTGATTTTTCTCTCTTAATACCCTCATCCTTTATTGATCACTTTCAAAGTGTTATGGCTATAGTTTCCCAACACTTTAGACACACTTAATACTTATAGGACGTATTCGAGAATAGCATATAAAACTCATAGTAAGAACACTTACTAGATATTACTCCACTACTAACTTATCGGTAGCATTAAACTAAAACTATACAACTTATACTAATTCATGTTGCATTGAAATATATATCGAAACTTACTTGGAATGTTGCTTTGAATGTTACTCACAAGTCATCCTTGCCAATTGCTAAATGTTGAGCTAAAATGCTCACACTCTCAACGTGAGGTCATACTCGAAAAAATTTGTTCGAAATATGCACTAACATCAAACTTGAAATACCTAACACTCACAATAACCTTGGAACATATGTTAGTATAGTGTAGGTATGGATAATGGATAATGTATAAATAACACAAAAATCAAGAAAAAAATTTCAAATTCTTCGATTTTTTAATTTATTTTATTTTTTTTGGATTTTTGGGATTTTACAATCCCCCCCACACTAAAGAACACAATGTCCTCATTGTGGAAGACTTTAAAATTGAAAGTCTAAAACTAAACTAATCTCACACAAATGAAAGAAAATAAAAGAAAGAAATTGAACCCATTTTAATCATCCGAACTTGAATCTGGAGGACTCGGCGAGATATCCAAATTCTTTTTTCTGAACTATGTATTTAACTAGCAGTTCAAAGAAATGTTAGATTTTGTTAGTTGACAAAAATCTTGCTGAATGGAGGCTATATCTACGCACGCTTGATCGACATCTTTGACGAACTTTCCTCTCCAAGTATCAAGTGTACTCCCTGAGGCTTATCTTGATTCATTACTTCCAATTTGAACCTCTTCATTATCTTCATCATTTTGAATTTCTTGAGAAGTAGATCCTTCTATCGGTCTCAGCTTCCTTATCCTTACCCCATAAGGTAGAAACATAAATTTCCAATCTTATTCCTTAACTAAACCCGCTCTTTTCATGTATACTCCTCCCATAAAGTTGAATTTCTCTCGAGGACAATATTGGTATGGTAGTTTGTTCTTCACTCCAATAATTATTCCGCAAATTGTATTTGCCCCTCCAATTCTAGCCTTTTTATGTATAGTAAGACTAGCTATGGATTCTATCACGTACATCAGAAATTTTGGTCTTAATTGTGAAACAGCACATTCCAATATTACCAAATCTTTCATCGACACTTTTGTAGTCTCGTATCGAAAGAATAGACTTTGAGAAATAAACTTGTGGACGTAAAGAAGGTTATAACTCTGAATGCTTTTATTGGATTAGTTCTTGACATCTTATCCATCCAATCTCATTAACTCAGTCCAAACATCCATCAAATCATAGTGTTCATCTTTTTCAATCTCCTCATATGTTCCTCCAAAACCGAACCATTTGATTAAATCCATCAAAGTGAACTTATATTCTTCTCTTCCATTCTCGAATTTCCTCTTCAAAAAGTTCCCATCCTTCGTAACAATAACCAAAAACTCGAGGACCCATCCCTCGATAAATGGAAAATGCATATTCACAAATTTCTCCAATCCAAATAGCAAAAAATACTCTTTTATTTCCGCATGAATCCTAGCATCAATAGCAAAAGTAGGATCGTAGAAAAGTGTACCTTCGAAATCAAATTCTTTGATCCTCAAGTATCTTTCAACTTCTTCTTCACCATAAATTAGAAAAGGGCATCCATACTTGTTTTGTTGGTTGACCAATTTGTTCTTTCCTTTAGTTGCTGCAGATTTCTTGGGAGCCATTGAATTTAAGAAAGAAAGATTTGTGTTTGATTTGGAAAAACAGAAAAAACTTGTTTACAAGAGATTGTATTTGTGTAAAAGAGTACTTGATTTGTGAAAATTACTTAGGAAAATAGGTATTTATATAGGAAATTGGGTAATTATGGCTGTTTCAATGGGTATATTTGATTTATAAACGTCTGAAATAGAGCCGTTACAGCGAAAACTGCTGTAAAATCACACCAGTCGCGATCATGACTAGAAACCAAACAGAAACAGAATGTTTTGACAACTAAATTCATGAGCGCGATATAAGTCGATATATATATATATATATATATATATATATATATATATATAGGAAAACATAAGAGATTTAAGGATCAACAGAGTTTTTCAACCCCTTGACTTCATATTCATGGATGAAATCTAACTTAACAACTTATTGGATGCAAGCATCAATCAAGTCAAGTTTCACGCATATATCTTCATCCATTGGATATTTATCAGCCTTGTCCATGTTAAATTTAATAGTAACGTCACCTATCCTTAACATAATTTTCCCTTTCGACACATCTATCAATGCTTTGCTAGTATGCATAAAAGGTCTTCCTAAGATTATAAGACATTTTTCATCATATGCAAAATCTAGCACAACAAAATCTGTTGGAAAAACAAATTTATCCACTTTAACTTGTACATCTTTAATTATTCCATAAGGATGTTTAATAGACTGGTCGGCCAATTGCAAGACCATATTTGTCCTTTTAACTTCATCATCAAGCTTCAACTCTTTGAAGATCGATAAAGACATAAGATTTATACTAGCCCCAAGATCACATAAACATTTTGGAAAGGAAATGTATCCAAGTTTACACGAAATTGTGAAACTTCCTGGATCTTTAAGTTTAGTGGGCATTGTAGTAGTTATTATTTTGCTACAATTTTCAATTAAAGATATTTTCAATATTCCTTCTAAACTACGCTTACGAGATAAAAGTTCTTTAATAAACTTACCGTAGTTTGAATCTGTGTAATGGCTTCAATGAATGAAAGATTGATTTCCAGACCTTTAAGTTTGTTGATGAACTCGATGAATTGTTTATCCTCATTCTTCTTCTTCATTCTTTGTGGAAATGGTGGTTGAGGGGGATTAACCTTTCTGGATTTAGGTTTTTCATCCTCTCCTGCTTTATCATTTGATTTAATCGGATATTCTTTCGGTACTTCAACAACATCATTAGCAAGCATACCCAACTTGCACATTTTCCTTAGGATTGCCTTCTATGTTACTAGGTAAATGGCCTTTGCCTCTAGATGGAATAACATTTGCTAATTGACCAACTTGTATCTCCAAATTATGAATGGAAGATGATTTATTCTTAAACATTTTATCCATCTTATTTTCTATCTTCTTGTAACATTCTTTAGACTTTGATTGCTTATTACAAACTCCTTGCAGAAATTTGTCTATTTTACTTGTTAATTGCCCTATTCTATCATTACCTTGGTAATTCTTTTGTTGATTATCACCATACTTCCAATTAGAACTCCTATAATTATTTCCATTATTACTATAAGAATTCCCTTGACTTTTAACATAACTTAATTGCTCCCCTACACATGGGTTAAAGTTACACTCAAAAGCAATGTGTCCAATTTGACCACAATTTTCACATGTCAAAGGGTTACTCTTATTTATATGCATATTATCTATCTTATGAGATAATGCAGATATTTGAGCTTGCATAATAGAAATAGAGTCTAATTCGTTGACTTTTTTAACTGAACTAGAAGATGTAGATGAAGCATGCGAATGAGTATGAATAGTAGTACTTACTTGTGCTCTCTCCACTAGCCAAATACTATTGTTATTTGCCATATCATCCAAAAGATCAAAGGCTTCTTGACTAGTTTTCTTCATAAGAGATCCTGCAGCCATAGCATCAATTGCTCCTCTTGTTGCATGATTTATTCCATTGTAGAAAGTTTGCAGAATCACATTCTGGGGTAAACCATGATGAGGATAAACTCGCTGAAGTTCCTTATAACGTTCCCAAGCTTCGTATAAGGATTCACTATCTTTCTGGGTAAAGGAGGTGATTTCTTTTATGAGTCTTGCAGTTTTGGCTAAAGGAAAATATTTAGTTAGAAAGGCTTGGGCTAATTGATTCCAAGTGATGATTGAATTTGGGGGTAATGAATTCAACCAAATTTTTGCTTTATCACAGAGCGTAAATGGGAATAAGCGAAGTTTAACTGCTTCATCAGGGACATTGGGCATTTTGAAAGTATCACAGACTTCTAGAAAGTTTGCAATTTGAGCATTTGGATTTTTATTGGGTAGACCATAATATTGCACATTATTGCTGATCATTTGAAGTAATGCTGGCTTGATTTCAAACTGATTTGCTGCGATTGATGGTCTAGCAATTCCTTGATTGTTACCATTGATGTTCGGAATAACATAATCCATGAGTCTTGGTTGAGGACGATCTTGAACTGGATCTTGCACTCATTAATCATCATCAGCCATCTTTCTTCTTTGTCTCTTATTCTTTTGTTTCCTTGTCCTACCAAATTGTTCTATTTCTGATTCGAAAGACACCAAACTTTCTCTCGAACTACGCGTACTTGGCATGCACACGCTAGAAAGAAAACTCAAAGAATAAGCAAGAAAAATATGTTAATAACAAAATATAAATACTAAAAACCAAAAGTAAAAATAAAGATAAATAAATCTAATTAACACATAAATATAATTGCCCGTTCTCTGGCAATTGATCTCTAAAACGCACTTTCCTTCCCCGGCAACGGCTCCAAAAACTTGATCCCAAGGTTTTGACTCTACTAATTCTGAGGGCTAAACCTTGTTCCCCACTTCTCTACCAATAAGGTAAAAGTTCAAAATACGAACAAGTGTTGTCAATACTGCTTATCAAAATAGAAAAATGGTGACCACTGCAAGTATACAGTTTCGATGTAGTTTTAAAAGATATCGATCCCACAGGGAAGGAATTCGGTTCTAAAGACCAACTAGAGTTACGGGGTAAATGAAAATGGGTAATTTTGATTGTAGGGTTTGGATGATAGATAGATGAATAGATAGATGTATGAACAGACTAGAGAATATGTAAAATATATAAATATTCCCTAAGAATAAGTTTAGCAGAGAAAAACATGCAAAATCATCAAGAATATTTTGTACACTAGATAACTTCAACAAATAAAGTTCTAGACGCCCTAATATTCAATAATTCACTGCAGAGCAACACGTGAAATGACTTTTCTAAGTCTAGGGTAAATGAATTATAACACTTATAAGAACCTGGATAACTATAATACTATGCTTAGTACGGGTCACTCTCACATAGCCATATTTAGCAAGTTACCATACCAAAAATGTTAGCCCACTAAACAGTGTTATAATCATAGATCTAGTAATTATACACAATCTTGTTAACCCCGAAATCATTCTTAAAGTTAACTCAAAAGCATATAACTTGATTAATATAAAAGATTCAACATGAAATACACAATATGACACATAGACAGATCATAAACTTTGAAATAGAAAGTATAAGTAGAAAACAAAACAAAGTTGTAACATATGCAAGTGAAAGCTAAAGTTGATCAAACCGTATCCACTCTTTAATGGGAGTCGTCAATTCTCGCAATTCCTACGTTTACTTTGAATTCGGTCTCCACTCGTACAGAACCTCTGCTAGGATGCTATTCTTTGTGAATATCGAATAAAAGAATGTTGAAGAATGAAAACTTTTATTGATAAGTGCTTTGCAATTACACTCATACAACAAATGCTCGAATTTGTGTAGAAATATAGTGATCAAAATAGGAATCGAATCACTTATACATTTTTCTCGCTAAGACTTTGAACGTAGAGAAATCTAGATATTTTCACTCTCTAT